>CAUYLG010041749.1:0-191879 GCA_963573385.1 Cacajao melanocephalus
GTGTGGCTCCTCCGCCGGGAATCTCCTAGTCTGTGGGCAACAAAAATTCGTCTGAAAGTGCGGCGTCCACTCGTTCTCTGCGCTTTCACTGGGAGCTACAATCCTGAGCTGTTGTTAATCGGCCATCTTGGATCTCTCTCCCCTACTCTGATTCTTATTAGCCTGGCTTAATTTTGTCTCTTTAGAGCTCTCTGGAATAAAATACTATTAATTGCCTCGTGTCTGCCTTCTTTGACTCAGCATTATGATTATGAAATTCATCAATGATCCTACATGTATTTGTGCATACATAAATACATCTATAAATACATACACACATACATATTTAATATTCTTACTTCCTTTCTTCTCTTGAGATCACACTTGCTCCATGATCTGATGGTGCTCTTAAATTCTCCAACCCTTCTCCCCCACGCCAGTTTCTTTCTCAGGTGTTTCTCTTAATAAATTTCTTGCCATTTAATTCTCTCTTGGTAACTGCTTTTAGAGAACCTGAACTGACTGTTTTATCTACTATAATTCTATTTCTCTTTTATTTGGCCACCTGTTTTCATGTTCTTTATCATACTTGCATACATTGCATTATAAAAATTATTATTCCATTCAATGATTACAACTTAATATATATAAATTATTTGCTATAATTTGGGTAGTTAACCATATGCCTTACAACATGAATCTCTGATTTTTCTTTACTTAGTATAATCTAATACAAGTGATTACATTTAACACTGTTGATAATATTAAAACTTTAGTAACTTTTAACTTCGTCTACAACCCATCTCCCTTTCTGTGTGATTGTTGCAGTGAATACCTTACCTAGTTGATATTTAATAAGTTTTATTGAGATATAATTAATATACAATAAAATTTACCAGTCGTAGGTTTACAATAAGATATGTTTTCACAAGTGTCAGCAATCATATAACCACTATCACATTCGTGTTGTAAAAGATTCCCATCAGTCCCCAAATTTTTCTTTGTTAAAAATCCTCTCTTCTTGCCTCGAATTCTCTGTGACTACTGATCTGTTTTTTGTCAATCTAATTGCCTTTTTTTTTTTTTTTTTTTTTTTTTGCGTTTCACGTAAATAGAATCATAAAATACATAGTCTTTGTCCTCTGGCTTTTCTTAGGAAAATACCTTTGATATTTATTCATGTTGTTAAGGGTAATGGTGTTTTTTGTTTGTTTGTTTTATTGTTTGGCATGTATTTTCTCAGACTTTAATCATCTCTACTGAAAAGTTAAATCACAGTCTCACACTTGCTCCTTTAATGGTAATACATTTTTTTCTTTTCTGGGAGATTTTAAGATTTACTCTTTGCCTTTGATTTTTACTGGTCTTCTTATAGTGAACATATGGTTTTGTTTCATTTTTGGTTTTTGTTTGTTGTCTTTGTATTTATGCATGATGGAATTTTCAAATATTCTTAAATCTGTACATTGACATGTATCATAGTTTTGGAAAATTATTGGCCATTATCTCTTCAAATAGTGCTTCTGACCCATTTTTCTGTACTATTCTCCTGGTAGTCCAATTATACAGATAGTAGGGGTATTCTTTGAGTTCCATGAGTCTCTAAAGGGATTTTATTTTCTGTATTCTTATTCTATTTTATAGTTTCATTTTGGATTATATAATAAAACATGTCTTCCGATTTACTTATCCTGGAACTAATTAATCTAATCGAGTATTAAAGCATCCAGTGAATTAAAAATTTTAAACACAATTCATCAGTTCTAGACTTTTGATTTGATTATCTTTTAAGGATTCCAGTTATTTTGTGGAATTAATTATTGCTATTTTCTTCATCTTTCTATTGAATTACTTAAACATATTATTTCAAAGTCATAATCCAATATCTTGATCACCTATGAGTCTACTTTTATAGTCTTTCTTTTTTTTTTTTTTTTCCTGGTTTGAGCCCTGTGCTTCTTTCTGTCTATTGGTTTACTTTATACTTTTTTAAAAATGGAATGCCAGATACTCGTTTAAAAACTGTAAAGGTTATTGATGGTGCTACTTTTCTTTCTTTTTTTTTTTTGTGGGGGGGGGATAGAGTCTCATTCCATCTCCAGGCACCAGACTGGAGTGCACTGGTGCAAACTTGGCTCACCACAACCTCCGCCTCCTGGGTTCAAGTAATTCTCCTGCCTCAGCCTCCTGAGTAGGTGGGACTACAGGCACGCACCACTATGCCCAGCTAATTTTTCTGTATTTTTAGTAGAGACGGGGTTTCACCATGTTGGCCAGGATGGTCTCGATCTCTTAACCTTGTGATCCACCCGCCTCAGCCTCCCAAAGTGCTGGGATTATAGGCATGAGCCACCGCGCCTGGCTTATCCTACCCTTCTTAAGGATGGAGTCACTCATTTCTACACTAGGCAGACAGGGTGAAGAATAATCATATCAATTTGTGGATGGTGCTGAGTCAAAGCCAGACTGAAGCCCTGGTTAACGTCACTATCAGCAAGACATTCAACAAATCTCTAGGAGGTTCCAAACTTTCTCACATTTTCCTGTCTTCTTCTGAGTCCTCCAAACTGCCTGTTGCCCAGTTACAAAGTTGCTTCCACATCTTCAGGTATTTTTTTCAGCAACATCCCACTCCCAGTACCAGTTTACTGTATTAGTCCATTTTCACACTGCTGATAAAGTCATACCTGGCACTGGGAAGAAAAGGAGGTTTAATTGGACTTAACAGTTCCACATAGCTGAGGAGCCCTCAGAATCATGATGGGAAATGAAAGGCACTTCTTACATGGCAGTGGCAAGAGAAAAATGGGAAAGATGCAAAAGCAGAAACCTCTGATACACCCATCAGATCTTGTGAGACTTATTTGCTACCAGGAGGAGTATGGGGGAAACCTACCCCATGATTAAAATTATCTTTCATTGAGTTCCTCTCAGAACACATGGGAATTATGAGAGTACAATTCAAGATGAGATTTGGGTGGGGACACAGCGAAAACATACCACCCCCCTACTCTTTAAACAAAACTAGACTTCAGCAAATATACTGAGAAGATAAATAGCAATGGAAATTAGGTCTCTAATGTCTGCCTAAGCGCTACCATTTCTCTAACCATCAGCAAAGGCCTTTTAAGTTCTAGCTCCTATATTTTTGGCCTCCTTCTTATAGCCCAAATCATTAAATGTCTCCTGGGTAAAAGCAATTTCAGGGGGTTAAGTTTATCTCTGATGGCCTTTCTCTGCTAAGTCCTTCCTGTTTATTATTCCTGTTCACTGTATCAGACAGATGATTTTCATATTTTATTCAATTCTTTTATTGCTATAGATGAGCATACCATCTTGATATCAGTTACATTTTTCCATTCACAAGTAAAAAGTTTTTCTTCTATAGAATTGAGTTTTTTAATCTGTTATATTTTATGGGAATTTTCCTATATCTAGCTATTTCCTTGACGAGACTATGAAACCATGAATATCCTGATGGAAGAAATTGTCATTAATTGAATATTTTTTGTAATACATACACTTTTATACTTTCAGGGTGGATTATAGCAGATTCCGTGGGTCGTCTAATAAATCATGTGTACTATGATAAGAAAAAATTTTTCACATGTGAACACACACTGAAATATTGGATATAATTGTTGTGGGTTCCATAACATATCTATCTCGTTAATTTTTTGTCTAAACTTTGAAGACCCTGGTCAAAAACCCCTACAATGAGGTTATTAGCAAATAAGTGACTTTTCTAGTTTGTACTGTCATACTTTTAGAGTCCTATATTATTATCACAAAGCATTATGTTCCTACAACTATTATTTTAATGAAAAGATCAAGTGACTAGTAACGGTACATTTAGTGAGCATTTGTGACTTTTAGTTACCCTACATTTAATTTTGTATGCTGAAATCAGTTTAATGGGCTTTAAGAAAATTTTATCTTTGCCTTTTGATGAATCGAGATACTTCATGTTACCATTACAAAAGTCAGCAGATATCATGGAAGCTTATTCTACCCCAGAGGTGTTTTCTTCAATTAGTGCTTTCAAGAGGTTAGGCAATAACCTTAGTTTTATCAGTTGAATCATTTCTTCCAGGACTCTGATATTAACATGGACGAGGCAAGAATAGAATTTATAGTTAGAGTGTGTAAACTCTGGCATTGATGCCTGAAAGAGATTTCCGTTACTGAGACTTTTTGAATTTCCCAGTAAAATTTACTCCATGACTGTTTCAGAAGATCCTCACTCTATCTTTTCAATAAGCTCTCCTATTTGCTTATTAAATAGTCAACTAACATGCCCAAGTAAACACATTAACACATCATCAGGCATTAAGCCCTATCTTAACATAATTTATTATTGTTTACTTCCCTTCCAGAGCAAGCAGGTCATAAGACAGGAATATTTTAATTTATGTAAGGGGAGAGGAGCAAAGAGATAGGGCAGTTATATAGCACACCACATGAGGGCAGCATATATTACTATAAATTGAAGAGCTTCCCAAATTCTGTAAATTTACCATTTTTTTTTTCCTCTAAAGTTAATTCTGAGGATAACATTCTCAACAGTGTCATCATTTTTATTAACTTTACCATTTACATCCTTCATATCTAAATATAGCATAGTAGTTTTTAAAGCAATTTTTCTTTCCTACTTTCCTTTCTTTCTCTCTCTCTCTTTCTTTTTTCTCTTTCCTTCCTTTCTTCTTTCTCTTTCCTTCCTTCCTTCTTAATTTATTTCCTTCCTTCCTTCTCTTTCTTTCTCTCTCCCTCTTTCTTTCTTTCTCTTTCTTTTTCTTTCTCTTTCCTTCCTTCCTTCTTTTTTTCTTTCTTTCCTTCCTTCCTTCTCTTTCTTTCTCTCTCTCTTTCTTTCTTTCTTTTCTTTCTTTGTTGAGGTGGGATCTTGCTCTGTTGCCTAGGCTGGAGTACAGCAGCACAATCATGGCTCACTGCAGCCTCTACCTTCTAGGCTCAAAGGATCCTCCTGGCCAAGCCTCCCAAGTAGCTGGGACCACAGGCATGCACCACTGCTCCTGGCTTTTTTTTTTTTTTCCTATTTATAAATACAGGGTTTCACTATGCCGCCCAGGTTGATCTCGAACTCTTGAGCTCAAGCAATCCTCCTGTTCAGCCTTCAAAGTCCTGGGGTTTCAGGAGTAAGACACCACACCCACCATAAAGAAATTTCTTATACATTAGCATGTTGTTTCGAATCTACGAGTTGAGAAATCAGTATATTTATAGTATAGAGACACTAACATATGGATTTTACAGTCTAACAGCCATGTAAAGTCAGAATCTCTGCTCTATCCCTTGCTAGTTATATGATATTATATAACTAGTCATTATGTGACATTGAGCTTATCTTCTCTAAACTTTTAAAAGACGATATTTATATAGTAGTATTATGAAGACTAAATGAAATGGTATATGTAATGTGCTTGGCACAATGCCTATATTGTGATAAGAACTTAAAAAAACCTTAATATTACTACTTTTTCCATTCTTTCCAGTTGAAAGATAAATAAACCAAATCTTCAAAATGTGACAGGCCTCCCCAAATACACAAATGAGGTAGGTAATAAAACAAGAATATGCGTTTTTACTCTGACTTCAGAATTCTAGCATTATTCTTTAATATACATACCAATTAATTGGCTATATTTCATGCAAGGAAGAAAAGAGCAAAACTATATTAAAGAACAGAATAAATTTCTTTGAGAATTATAGTATTATTCCCATATGGAAAGTAATCTGAGAGAAATGAGTCTTTATGAGAGACATCAGTGTTTATATCTTTAAATACTCTCCAGAAATCAAAGCCTTCTAGAATAACTGTATATTCTTGGAAAAATGAGACAAGCCAGACAGTCCCATTTTCAATGAGTGGTTTTTAAAATCCTTGAGAAGCCACAAAACAGAAAAGGATTTCTAAGTGTGAGGAAGGAAATGTGGCTAGTACATAGAAACCATACATTTGATTTACTGTGGAGAAGAAAATTTTAAAGAAGCTAACTTTGTGATTTGAATTGACTCTATTTGTTCATTTCAATGAAGCCATTCAAAAAGTAATAGTCCCTTGTAATGAAAATAGAAAAACAGCATGAATAGGTGAGATACAGAATGTGCATTAAAAAAGGGAAAGGAGAAGCTCTGAATTTGTTAAAACTGAATAATATTTTCATAAACTTTTAGAGATAGAGATAACTTAGAGGTGTTAGTCCATTATTTTCCTTTTAGAGATGAAGAAATGAGCAATCAGAGAGCATTAATACCGCTTTCAAGTCCATACAGTTAGGTAAGGGCAAAACCATGTCCAGACCTTCTGAGTCTTGTACCATTATTTTCCATTTTTCAACAGAGATTTCTTTTTCCAACTGTTCATCTGCTAACTTTGAATATGAGCTATAAAAACTCAGTAACTTTCTGATAACTTTTTCATGGATTTAAAAAAAGCTTAGGGAATATTTGTTGGGATCTGGCTCCAAAGATGACACCACATGCATCACATATCCAATTGTTTTCTCGTTTTCAACAAATAAAAACAATTGTAACAACAATTTCAAGTGTATTTGAAAGCACACGCACAATATTTCGAAGACCACCAGCACAATCTAGCAGAGTATAAAACACAAAATTTTAAATTTTGAGACAGTCAGCATGATGGTACTTAATGGCAGCAGTTAATTCCATTGCCATTTGAATCCATTTACCCAGAGTCTTTTCTTTTGCATAAAGTAACCGTGGACTTGGTGAAGGGTCTGTATCTAAATGTCTGTACCCTCTCGGAGATGGGTGAGGAATAACTGAGAAAATAGATGTGAAGGGGAATTGAGCAATGAAGTTCTCTTCCCTCACCTCCAGAGTACAAGTCTCCATGATGCTTCATTTGGCTCTCTAGTCATTATTCTTCCTCCTTCCCGTTATTGTGTCCCAGTAGCTAGAGTCATTATTTAAATATTCAAAAATGACCTTGTCTCATCTTGGTAAAAGCCATTTAGAGGTTGCTGTTGTTTTTCTGATTATGCATTTACTACTGTTACTACCGAAAACTTTTTATCATTGGATCAATGTGTGGCTAAATTTTCTGATTTTCAGGTCTCAAATGTCTCTCCCATCACTCAACTAACCGCTCTACCCTCTACCAGACATTCTCTGTCCCATAGCCTGTTGTATTTTCTTTATCACTTAATACTGTCTGAGATTATCTTATTTACTTCTAAATGTACACATATTTTACCTTTAGGTAATTCAATCAAGGCTTACTTGATTGAGGTAGAGGTAGAGATAACTTCAGAGGTGTTAGTCCTCTAAAGGTTAGAGGATATATAGCAAGGTATAATGCTTCTTGAAGCAAGAAACTTTCTATGTTTTTTAGAGTTATATTCTTTCTACCAAAATACATATCTTAGATAATTGGGAGCACAACAATATTTATTGCAAGAGTGACCACATTAACGCATATTTGAGGTACCTGAACCTGCCCTGTCCTTCCAGTTTCTTTTTGGGATATTTAATCTATAATTCTGCAACTTTTTAGAGCCTTGATTGACTTACTTAAATAATTGTAGGAGTCTGATTAATAATTGCCTAAGAACTTTCTCTACATAGGCACTATGTATTTGGAGAGGAAGTTGAGACAGCAATGTGGTTTAACTACATCCTGGGATCTCCTTGATTACATAATTACCAACTCCTTGGGTTTTCCATTCTGTTAAATTTATTTCCTGTTGTAGTATCTACTGGCAGTTAGACTAAGGGATATTTTTAATTAAGATAATATATATAAGGAAATGCAGAAAATAGGAAAGAGTAAATGGGATTTGATTGCTGTAGCTCCATCTTTAGCTAAATAATCCATACCTATAGTGTCCTTTAGAATTCTGGACTCTGAGCATATTAGTTTCCTGTGGTTGCTGTGACAAATAACCACAAACTTGGTGGCTTAAAACAACAGAAATTTATTTCCTTACTGTTCTGGAGGCCAGAAATCCAAAATCATGGCATCATCAGGATGCACTCCCTTTGAAGGCTCTAGAGGAGAATACAGTTTTTGCTTCTTCCAGATTCTGGTGGCTGCTGGCATTTTCTAACTTGTGGCTACATCTCTGTATTCCATCTGTACATTACACTTTCTCTCTCTCTGTATTTCTCCCTCTCTTCTTCTGTCTGTAAGATTCCTCTGCCTTCCTTTTAATTAATTAATTAATTAATTTTGAGACGGAGTCTGTCTTTGTCATCCAGACTGGAGTGCAGTGGCACGATCTCGGCTCACTGCAACCTCAGCTTCCCAGGTTCAAGAGATTCTCCTGCCTCAGCCTCCTGAGTAGCTAGGATTACAGGTGCCCACCACCACTCCTTGCTAATTTTTGTATTTATAGTAGAGATGGGGTTTTGCCACATTGGCCAGGCTGGTCTCAAACTCCTGACCTCAGGTGATCCACCTGCCTCAGCCTCCCAAAGTGCTGGGATTACAGGCATGAGCCACCGCTCCTAGCTCTCTGCCTTCCTTTTAAAGGGATACAGGTGATAACATTTAAGACCATTTCCAATAATCCATAATAACCTCCTCATCTCAAGATCTTTTAGCTTAGTTATTTACACCTACAAAAAACATTGACTAGATAAGGTAACACAATAGCCACATGTTCCAGGGAAGAAGACCTGATATTTTTTATGTTTGTCATTCAACCCACATGGTTAGGAGGAATATTGTTATATGTCTACTACATCCCTTCATGATAGATGAATGTTCACAATCGCCTTGCCAGTTAAGTGGCCTTTCAATCTCTGTTTCAAATATCCAGGAACATGGTGCTCAGTACCTTCCCAATAGTTTTTTCTGTTCATTCTTATTGTTAAAAAGTAAATAAATCCGAACAATGAGACAGATCTCCCCAGTGTCTCTCTCCCAGTTCAGTTCTAATCACATGTAGCCTCTGCTGTCGAACTACTGTTACCTAAATCCAGTCGTCTATTTAGTCAGGGCCACAGGAACCCAAGGAGACTAAGTATCATATGAAGATAAATTCTGAAAAATTTCTGGAAGCCAATATGGCAAGTAAGTTTGTCCTGACTACTCTCTGTTTCACTAAAGTGGCTAGGTTTCTGCTTTGGTTTCTCTAGCTGGGACTAGAGCCTAATCTGAACCCTAATTTGCCTAGATAAGATCCTGACACCTTTCTGAGTTTGTGTCTTTAATCTTTTCCAGATTGAATCTTGTTTCCCATATCCACCCTCCCATATACTCCTTAGCTGTTGACTTGGATCCTGTTCTGAATGGACAGATCAGTTGGAAGTATCCACTTTTGCTCTGCTACGTGTTTTAACCAGCAGATTGACCACCTTCAGTACCAGAGTGACCCTGGAACCAGCAGGACAGCATTCTATGCTTTTTCCTACTAGGATCTAGCCCCAAACTAGGGCCAATTTCCCCAGCCTTGTCCATTCACTTATTTCATCAAATTTATTTTAGTTAATCTTCACACTATTTTGAAGGAAATGCTTTTATTATTCCCATTTTACAGAAGACATACCTAAGGCACAAGGAGGTATAACTTGCTCTAATTGACATAGCCAGTAAGGGGAGAGGACCATTTGCCTTGAGTCTGGACTTAGCCAGACTCTGAAGCTATAAAGAAGTCTCATCTTTCTTCTGTATGGAAGTCCATCTGTTAAATACATTCTTAGGCTTTTCCTTCTCCAGGTTAAACAATTCCTAGAAACTCTTCATCTTGTAATACATTTTCTATCTCCTTCTTTTCTTCCTTCTTTCCTATTTTTAAAAAATTACCTATAACACAAATTATCATCCTCAATCTCTCTCTCTCCCTTTTTCCATCCCTTTCTTCCCTCCTCTCTTGCTCAAATAAGGCCTTGCCTGTCCCTAACTCCGATGCCTCAGATCTGTCTAAGCACCTAACCAAATCATTCTCCCAGATTTTCTTGTATATCTATCATTTCTTCAGGGCCTGGAAGAGCCACTTTTCTTCACATAGAGAGGTATCAAATTTGGTTACCATTATTTTTTGTGCTACTTAAAGTCATTGATAGAATGTTCAACTCTTTTTGCAGAAGTATAATATCATAATAGCACTGCAAAGCACGTCAAACTGGACATCTTTCAGGCTAAGTGAATTGTGAGGGACCGTTCAGTGTGAACTGTTATCCATCTTCTGTAGCAATATTTCTCTTTTCTTACAGAAACCCCATTCTTTTTTGTTCATAGCTCTTTTTATATCTCCTCTAACATAATGTCATTCTAAGCGCTTTGACAAAATTAGTGGGTTTGGTATTTTTATATCTTTTTATGTGATTGAAAAATAACCTTCACTTTGCCTGTGTCTTTTTTTTTTAAGAAAAAGTCTCAAATCAATAGAGGTTTTTATTGCATCATTAAAATATTGCAAATAGGTCTTAGAAATTATCTGTCATCTTGTTTCTGAAGCTGGACAACTCTTAGGTCTTATTCATCAGACTGCTGAACTGTTCCCTTTTCAGAGACATAGATAGCATCCAAAAATTTTCCGATATTCTTGTTTTTAACTGTTACAGCTTGTTCAATCAAAGTAACTGAATTTGAAATAAGCTCAATGTCATTCTTCAAGGATGAACTCATCTTTCTGGGATTGAGATACTGAACAAGCAGCACCTGGCCTTTGCAGATGTATTTTTCACCCAAGAAATTTCTAATTCAACAAGATCCCCTTTGTCATGTGTAATGACATTGATGGCGAAGTGAGCATGTGTGGACCTCATGCTGCAATGGAAGCCCACGGCAACATCCTGGCTCATGTTCTTTTCAAGACTACAAACAGTGCAAACAATGGTCAGCTCCTTTCTATTTCTGCACCATTTGCCAACCCAGAGCCTCTTCTTTCTCTTTCCAAGGAGACTGAGATGTACATTGATGTGGTTGGAGTCCCTCTGCAGGGTCTCTCTGGGGTGCTTCACAATATTTGTTTGTCCCTTCAGAGTGATGTTGACATTTTCTGGAATGTCGACAGTCTGATTGATGAGAATGTCTTTATTCTTGCAGTAGATGTGGCAAAGAACTACTTCGCTTAATTTTTAAGAAAGAATCTTTCTTAAACAAAAACACAAAAACAAGTGGCACATTTCTTTCACAGCCCTCAAGGGAACCTAATATAATTAGGTAACTAAACGTCAGTAGTCCTGGTATAAGAGGGATTGAGAAGAAAAAGAAGGCTACAGAAAGACGGAAAGGGCACGTCACTGAATTTGTGTTTAGATCTGTCTTATCTCCAGTCTGATCTCTAGTCTGTTATGTCCAACATGATTCAGAAGTATAACAGTCATCTCACACATAACTGAGCTTTGATTAGTCCCCATTCCCACATGACATGACTGTCACTCTTTCAATGTTCTCCTTTTAGTGATGGATATATTTTTCTCCTAGTTGCTCAAATAGAAATATAGAAGTCATCTTAACCCTCTGTTCCTCTTACACCACATATATGATCTGTCCATAAATTCTGCAAACTCTAACTATATCCTGGATTTAAGCACTTCTTATTGCCTTCACTGCAACAACCCAGGTCCCTTCCACCACGATCTTATCTAGATTATTGTGGATGTCTCTTAATTGGTGCCTCTGTTTCCATCATTGAGCTTCTGCAGTTTATTGTATACACAGCAGCAGTATACATAAGTCATACTATGCCATGTCTGTACTTAAAACCAATAGCCTCTCATTACACCTGAAGAAATTTCCAAATCCCTTAACGTGGTGTATAAGGCCTTCGTTTATTTGACTTTCAGATATTTCATTGTTCTCATTTTTACTATTTCTCCCTCTCTCTTTATACTCCAGATTCCGTAGCCACATTGCTGTTTCCAGAAACTCAAACATTTGAAATACACAGCCTCTTAGGATATTTGTGTGTGCTGCTGCATCTGCATAAAATGTTCTTATGCCCACATGAGTATGGCTCACATGGAGCCATGAATCCTCTCACACTTTGCTGATGCTACTCCAGTCAGGGACCTTCCATGACTACCTTGCTGGAAATAAGTAGACATTGCTTTTTTTTTCTCTTAATAGCAGTTACCACCATGAGACCTATTGCCAATTGATACTCATTTGATTTGTTTTCCATCTGCCCCATGAGGATAAGCACAAGGTATGCTTTATATTCAGTTGGCTTCCCAGTTCCTGGAATAGTGTTTCACATGTGTTAGGTACACAATCTATTTTATTCCAGTGAATGAATGAAAATATAGCAAGCATTTATGGTTTGAAACTGGAGTAAAGTAGAATGAGAATAAGTTATAGAATCAGGGAGAACTTGAGTCTGAATCTTTTTCTGGTTCTGCCCACCTTAACTTGGGCAAGTTGGTTAACTCATATATGGATAGCATATATGATTGTATATATGGATAACATATAAATGTGGAAGAGAGAGAGAAAGATAATAACACATATAAATTACTTGGCACAGTATATGGTCCCTGGAACTCAATAAAGGTCACTTTCTAACCCTGCCTATTGGGCTCTGCCTTTTCTAAGTATCCCACTCACCTTGCCTGGATGATGTCTTGACTGGTGTCTTAAAGAATTTCCTTGCTATCAGAAAGAAGTCAGTTGAGACCCATAAGGCTCCCACCACTAAGATAATTGGGGCATCTGTGCTTGTGCTTGTTTGTAAGCTTGGCTCGTTACAACCTGTAGACGTGTTTTCTGACAGATGTTTGACATCATTTGTCTTCCAGCACAGACAGTACCTTGATATATGGTGAAATGTACACTCAGGTTGAAACCTGCCATCTAAATTAGTGCTGCATGAGGCAGTTTACCCAGATCCTCATGCTGCTACTGCTAAAGGACGACTCAAATCCTCTGGCTGTGTGTGGGAGGGAACATGATAGTTCAATTTAAATACCTCTGCAGATGCACTAAGTTCTGAAAGACACATTCTCTGCAGCGCACTGTTTCTGTGCTGTCATTCTGTCTGTTCAGTCTCAGCTGCAGTCTAACAGAGAGGGGAAGAGATGGCCTGTGTCTGTATCAACACGTCGTATCATCAGCATAATGGTGAAGAGGTTGACTTCTGGACGAGGACTGCCTACATTCAAATGCCGACTCCACAACTCCTTAGCTAGGGCCAGGGCACTCCAACAGCCTCAATTTCCTCATCTGTAATAGTGGTATGATCTATTATACTACTCATCATTTTGAGTCATTGTGAGAATTAAAGAATATCTTTCAAGTAAAGCACTTAGAAGATTTTCTGGAACGTTATAAGTTTTAATATTAAGTACAGATGATTATTATTATGAATAGAATAAGGTAGAAGAGGAGCAATAGTATAACGATTAATCTCAGAAAGGGCTACTTAAAAAACCTGGTTGAATCTCCTAATAAAGACAGGCATGTAACTAACTCTAATACAGACCAACATGGAAACAGAAACAAAATGTACCTAAGCAAGTGGGTTACAGGGGAAGGAAAAATTCACTGGAGGCTGAGGATGTGTTAAGCGCACTCTGAATGAAGAGACCACCTAAACAGGCTTTGTGTGAGCAACAAGCCTGTTTATTCACTTGGGTGTGAGCTGGCTGAGTCCGAAAAGAGAGTCAGCAGAGGGTGGTGGGATAGGAGCTGGTTTCATAGTTTTGGGGTAGGCAGTGGAAAGTTACAGTTCAGGGTGGTTTTTTGCAAGCTGAGGGGGTTGTCACAGGGTCCAATGTCACAAGGTTGGCTTATCAGTTGAGGCAGGAACAATGAGAGAATGTTGCAAGGTCTGTTAATCAGGCACTGCAGGAGCTAGCTATTCTTCTTTTGTGGTTTTCCTGTTTCTTCAGTCTTTCTGACTCTGGGAGGCCATCTGGAGGTGTATGTGTGGGTCACAGGGGTCACCATGGCTTGACTATGATGTAGTCTATGGTACAGCTAGTTCAAAGGACTTTACAGGATGGAAGTGAGGAATGTATAGGAAGGAAGGAGCTGATTTACTTGTGATCCACAAACTGAATCCTATTTAAATAGAAGTAAGCAATATTTGACATTAAAGAAAGACACAGACATGTTTAAAACTATCTTCCTATGAGAAACTCTGAGTTCAAAGTCCTTTTATCACATGTCTTTCAGCTTTTAAGTGAGGAAGTAGTATTCACATTGGCCAAGGTTAATGAGCAAGCTGGCAGGGAGCCTTTACTATGAACTAGGAGCAAAACCGTTAGCTTTTCACCCTATCCTAAGCTTCCCAGAAAGGGAGTTCCTATCTCCATTTTACAGATGAGAAAACAGAACTCTGGTGGGTTAGGTAGATTAAATTTCCCTTAGCTAGTAGAATCTGGCCATAAACCCAGATTTACATTGTGCAGATTCCACATTCTTTCTACACTGTCAAGCTACCTGCTAATAGATGCTGAAATTCATTCTTTCTGATTGAATGCAGAATGAATGAATGATTCATTCTTCTGAATGAATCACTAAGAGGCATTCCTGAATCCCTCTTGGTGATTAGCTCTACATGACACACCCTTTCTTCACAGGATAGCACACATAAAATACAGCAGTATTTGTCAGGCGTGCTGAGAAAACTAGATGAAGTTGTCCTTGGCATCTGGCTGCCTTAAGCCCTGTCTGGACTGAGGAAATAGAGTATCTAAAAATACCTTTGCGACTTTGATCTTGGTGCACTTAAACGTGTTATATACCCGGGCTAGAGGAGGGTGACCCATTAACTCAACCCTATTAGCTGCTCCTGCCTCTGTCAGTTTCTCTGGGTTTCACTCAACCACAGGAGAACAGATGGCACAAGGAGATCAATGGCACAAAGAGCCCCAACGCAAGTCCTGCTTAGGAAGCCACCAGCAACTCTCCTTTGCCACATGATTGAAAGCTCTGTGCAGAATGCATTTCAGAAAACGAGCATCCTCTCCAACACCATTCCACATTTTCACTGTGCCATGAAACACCATATGTATTTATATCACACGAGTGGCAATGTTTAAAAGAAAAACCTTTTAAGTCAGTTTTCACATTATTCCAAATGATGGGAAGAGATCATTTTGTTTCTCTCTTAGGGATAGGAAGGCAGCTTTTTTTCTTTCTAATTTCTTACCAGCCATCCAAAAATCTGGTGTTTCTACACCTGTGACAAATATCCTTTAAGATGTGCAGTGTCTGGGACACATCTGGTTAGATCAGCAGTTCTTGTATAACTAGACTTAAAATGGTGTGGGTTTCTCCTTCCTGACTGAACAAACTTAGCATCCCTCCCACCTTCAATTTGACTATATTTATAATCCTGTATCCAATTGCATCTGGGAATCATTTCATTGTCTGCTTCCTGAACCTCTTTATTTCACCAGGGCTATTCTGTAGGGTCAGCCTTGTACTTGGAATCCAATTGTTTGTCTTTGACAAATTTGTACTTCAAACTGAGCCTTATGTGCTGGGCCTTCTTTCCTTCCAAATTTGGAATTTTATTTTGTTCCATGACCTTCAGACATCCACAGATACATGCCAACATACACACTTCTATGGCAAGCAAGGTTCCTTGACAACAAGCCTGGGCAGAGCTCCAGGTCTCCTGCTTACCTGGGTGAGTAACACAGGAAGTAGCAGGGGGTACAATGCAGAGAGGACAAGAATAGCTTCAGTAGTGGCAACTGGGAAGAAATTGTAGGAGGCAAGTGGGTTGATTCCCTATATATTAGTTTTTGACTCGGAAAGCAAAGATAAATTAACTTTTATGTGACATGTTATAGTTTTTGCAATTCTTCTTACACCGTGCTATCTGTTTTTAACTCAAAGAAGTAGGTCTTGTACTCATATGTTGGGCATTCCAGAAGAACACTTTCTCTATTGCACTGATCCTGTTAATTTTAAGTACCAACCAGTGGCTACAGTCCTTTAAAAGGTCAACTTTTATAATCATTAGTATTACCTTATGTGTTATCATAAGCTTCCAGAAGGGGATTTGTTTTCTAAGCCAAGAGAATTCAGAGAGTTCAGCCCCACTCATTGAGGTTGCTGTATGGCAAATTCAAGTGACAGAAGAGGTTGAGAGGATATTCTAGTGATAGATGAGGGATGGAAAGGAACTGAGCGCCCAAAAGGATTATCAGAGAGTGAAAGTGCAGTTTAACTGGACAGTGAGTGGGAAAAATGGAGAAAATCCTTTGGTGTTTTTGTCAAAAAACTCGACAGTGGGTTTAATTAAATCTACTTATTAATAATGGGCATATAAAGGGAGCAAATATCTGGGATTATGGTTTATAATATATACAAATATGGAATTAGAAATTTCAATATTTTGATATCCAGTATTGACTAATGATTTGGCAAGTAGCAACGTTCTTGCAGAGAGAAAAGAAATACTAGCCATGCTGGAAGGCCATTCTTACACACACTTTCTGAGTGAAAAGAGAATAAGAAAGGGATTTACAGGAACAAAAACCACTGCTTTCTGCGGTCTCTGTATCACAGGAGACTCTGTGAAGTAGGCAGGAGTAGGGTGGAGAGGAGACTCATCATTATCAGCTTTATTTGGCTAGAGGCTAAAAACCTTAAGCTTGTAGTCTCGTTAAGAGAGTCTCCATTCATTCAACTCTTCATCACCTCAGAAATAGAATATAGTTTTACAAGAATACATTTCCTGGCTTTCTGTTCTCCATGAATTCACATACACATGAACACACACACACACCCACACACCACACACGCAAAACACATACATAGCACACACACACTGCATATGTATTACACATACACAGCACACACTGCACACACATGCCACACACACTCTACATGCACCACATGCACACACACCACATGCTCCACACATACACCATCTATGCACCACACACAGACCACATGCCACATACCACACACACCACACACATACACACACATGTCAAACACCACATACCACACACAGAGATGTTTTTAATAGCACACATAGACATCTGTAGACACCCTCCTATTTCTGGAGGGAGAGCTTTCAATCTCTAGACTCTCTGACCTCTCACCTGCATTCAAGGTGAGAAGAAAAGGGACTTCAATAACCCCCAAATCTTAGATTTGTTAGAACTGGGAAGAATATGTAAAAGGTAGATGCACCTTAAAATTAGAATACTTAACCCAGTTAGCTCGTCATAAACACAAGACCCCACTGTGTGACGAGACAAGGGGAGTTCTGGGCTCTCAGAAGAACTAATAAGAAGCACCGATTTCTTACGTTGCCCTTTTTCTCCCACATTTAATCTCCATAAACTTCTCACATTACCTATCATTCTTTGATGTCAAGTTTTTGAAACTTTTTCAGTGTGTCCTCTGGAATTAACATTCTATCAGCAGCACAATTGCCTGTATTCTTAGATTGTTTTTGAGCATTTTCTTCATCTTTTCCTGTTATCCTCTTCAGTGTGGCGGTTTTTCCCCCCATAAATTCTCAACCACTGGTTCTGAAGGAAGAGCAGCTATCTTCCTTCTCTCCACTTAAGCTTCCAGAGCATTCGTCTAAAAGCCCTAGCTTAAAATCTCATGTCACCATTTTATGTAATCCACGTACTCACTAGTATTCTTGCTTATTGATCTTTAAGTTACTTCTCTTTATATATAAATGATATTGGTTATTGATTCAATGTTCCTCTTTCTATCACAACTCTATTCTTAATTCTTGGTAATTTCAATATATATGAAAATAGTGTTTCTAGTTGTTCTTGGCCTCAATTACTTCAGCTCCTCTCCTCTAATGATCTGGGTCTCTATGCCACTTTAGTTCACACCCTAATTTAACTTTAATCCTTCTTTAATTCCAACTGTATATAAACCGTGCTCACATTGCAGTGATTACCTTTCTTTTTCCAGATCAATCACTTTATCACTGTGACTTCAATAATCCATAGACCCTACTGGACTTCCATTCTTTTATCTTGCCAATTTTTCTTGGCCCTTAAGTGTCTGGTTTGCTGTCACTGTCTTATCCAGCTAAAATTCAATGGCCAATCGTTATAATTACTTTCTTGCACTCATCGTCAATTCCCTTGCCTCTCTCTTATTTTTTAATATTCTTTCACAAAACATACCTTGGTTAGATTCAACTCCCCACCTACTCAGTGTATCTGCCCATGCACTTTACTACCTACAACAAAAAGTCTTGATTTTACTGGCAGGTTCTGTATAAACTGATGATGACAAACAAAAATGCAGGCCTGAATCACGCCGTAAATTGTTAGTCAATTCACTCTTTCATTCTTCTACCTCAACACTCTACTGATGACCTTGCTTCTCACTTCACTGAGAAAAATGATGCAGAGAATGCTTTCCACTCACATCAACCACACCTGTGGAGTCAACCAAAATGTAAATTTTGTTACTGTAGCTGAGCTATTTACACTGCTCAGTAAAAACTACTCTCTCTATTTGTGCACTGAATTCTATCTCTCCTTGCCTACTCAAAATAAATAAATAAACAATTATCTTCCCCCTCACATGTAAAGCATTGTTTCCCTTTCTATTGGAACCGTTCCCATCAGTAATCAAACACACTCCTATTTTTTCCCTTTTGAAGAAAGAAAAATTTTATGCCATTTCCCCCACCAGCTTATGTACCATTTTCCTTTTTCTCTTTGTAATTTGTATCCTTAAATAAAAGTCCATTTTGTCTGCTGCTGATTTCTCTTTTCTTATTCTCTTTTAAACCTACTAATTCAGATTTCCATCACTTTCAATGAAAGTGTTTTGTCAAAGTTGCTGTATGCTGAAGGCAATGGGCCCTTATCAATCTTCATCCTATTTAACTACAGCAGCATTTGACAAACCGTAGTCACTTCTTCCTTCTTGAAACATTCCAATTATTTGTCTTTCAGAACCTTATATTCTTGGCTTTTCTTATCTCACTTGTCACTCACTCCTTCCTAACCTTCCTTTGCTGGTTCCTCCTTCTTTTCCTGGACTCTTACAGTTATCTACGGCAGAGATCAGTCTTTTAATTCTGTTGTTTTCTCAGTCCGTACTCACTCCCTTGATGATCTCATCTGATTTTCATGCTATTTGCCAGTTTACTGGAGTTGCATCTCCAAAACACACTAAGATTCTCCACTACAGGCTGGTAGATACAACTGCCTGTTTAACATCACCAAGTGGATGTAAAATGAACATCTCAAAGTTAGCATGTGAAACTTCTGATCTTCCTTCCAAATTGAACTGTATCTGCAGACCCACCAACTCAGTCACAAATATTCTTTCCTTCTAGCTTTTGATACCAAAAATCTTGGATGCTTATGGATTTTATTTATTTGCCCTCAAATTCTACATCTGATCTCAATGGAGATTCTATTGACTCAGACTTCACAATATATCCAGAATTTTAACACTTTTTACCACTCTGTGAGCCTTCTAACAAGTCTCTGAAAATAATATTTCCACTTTGGTCCTTTATACTGTATTCTCAGTATAGCAGCCAGAGTGAGTCTGTCTAAAAATAAGTCAGTAAATATTGTTTCTTTGCTCCAGTCCTTCCAGTGCCTCCTATCTTATGCAAAGGAAAAGTCAAATGACTTTCATCAGCCTACAAAGTTGTTAGCTCAACTGTTTACTTACGTGTTTTCCTCCAAATATATCTGCCTCTTCACCGTTGTTCAGACATACAAAACATCCCCCTGGCTTCTTGTCTTTGCATGAGCTGTTCCTCTTCTTTTAAGCACTCTTCCTCCAATTTTCCACCTATCAAATTCCCTTCCCTTCTTTCAATATTTGCTTAGATGTTTTCATTACTGTGGGGCTTCTCCTGTCTATTCAACATAGAATTATGTCCAGCTTCCACCCACCACGCACATGTACCCTCATACCCCAATTATCTTACTCTCCTTTTTTCTTCCATATCACTTGTAATTTTCTACCATGGTATATATCCTACTTTAAAAAATTATATGGATGCAGATTACTTAATCTTTATCTCCTTTCTCTATAATGCAGGCACCAAAATGGCAGAAATTATTATTTCTTTTTTCAGTGATGTATCCCAATATTCTGAAATGATACATGAACATAATAAATGCTCAGTAAGTATCTATAGAAAAAATAGATGATTTTTAGAATAAATGGATGAGCTGGCTATTCTCAGTTTTGTCCTAAGCCACACATACTTAGAGAGGTGATACAGTCTTTGATATCCAAGACAGTTATTTATTTATTATGCTATTTATTTATAGTATGACCTTCTGTATGTTATTGAATGTAATCCAAAAATTGCATAACAGATACACATCTTTATTTTGAGGGGGAAAAGGGAAATAAAATAAGTCAAACACTTATCACAGTGCTTGGGACATAATAAGTGTTCAATAAATGCTGGCAATTACAGTGTGCTTTGTAAATAGTTGCTGCTTTTATTTTATATCTTCCTCTTGCTTCAGAGGGAAGTGGGTAGTAACTATTTTCTTTTGCGACACAAGTCAGCGTTTCTGAGCATCTGTGGCTTAGAGCTTTTGATCAGATTGTGTCAATAGTGTGCCTGAATTTAATGAATTTAATTGGTAAACATATTGTTTGTGCAGAAAAAAAGCAATTGTCTCTGTGTGATATTTGTTTCTGATTAGCAACAACAATTGCTTCTCCATTTTCAAGCTCTGGTTCATATCAGAGTAATGTTTCTGCAGTGTATACTAGATGGAAATGAGATTGGATTTTGTTTCACTGACAGCCTGAGTACAAGCCTTTTAAAGGTAAAAACAAAATACTCCTACACAGGGTACGAGTTCTATTTCTTTTAAATAGGATGTCATATTGCAAATAGCATAATGCAGCTGCAGTAAATAAAGAGCATTTTTTTTTTTGATTGGCATAGTATGGATGGAAATGTTCCAGGGGGGTTGTGCAAGACTTTCAAAATGAAAAGTGGGCCAAATTGAGGGAACCCTAATACAATTTCAAACAATGGAAACAGCATCTCTTCTATAGGTGCTCCCTCTCTCTCTCTCTCTCTCTCTCTTTCTCTCTCTCTCCCTCCCCCCCACTCTCTCTTTCCCACTCTCTCTCTCTTTTTAAATTCTAATTTAGAGATTAGTTTTTAAAAAAGGGTCAAAAAGATGGTAGCGATTTTGTTTAAAGAAAATTAAATGAACAAAATATCATGCAATGGTTTGATCATGCTAATATATGAAGACAAATTATCAATGAAATGACAATTCGACAGAGACTCATATACGTTTATACCTCTGAGTTTGGCAAAGGCATCTTGTTGACAAATGATTGGCTGCAGAAAATAGAAGAAAAATATTATTAAGAAATCTGTTTTTCATGGAGTCAGAAAATATTAGAATGAGAAGGAATCTTTCGAATTTGTACTATTTGTACCATATTTGTACATATTTGTACTCCACTCACGCTACCTTTTCTGTTGTATCACAGAAGAGATGGTGACACTAACTTATTGACTATTAAAATAAACAAAAAATGACTAAAATGAAGAAGTTCTTTTGAATTTGATGAACTTTTGAAGCATTAGTCATGAAACATCAATGTCAGAACTTAAAAGGAGAATGAAATTATACTCAGAAAGATTTTGGGCATAATTAGACTAGCATCCAGATATTTAGAAGTGTTACAGCATAATGGTAGAAAATATATCTATGCAATGGAGAGGAAAACATCTGTTTCAGACGATTGCTAAGATGACTCATGCAAATTCTTTTAACCTTGCGCCTGGTGCTTAGCAGATGCTCAACAAATGCTATGTATGTCCCTAACCTTCACTTAAATTTTCTTTCATCTACATCATAACTTCTACACCATAACTTTTGCTCTTAGAGAAATTGAAAAGCATCATGAAACAGCTTAAGGTCAAGACAGGTGAAAAGCCTGTTTACATTTACATCAGTCAAAGTCTCAGCGGGAAACAGATAGAGTAATGCCTTCATAAATTGACTATTAACAAAGGTAAAGACAGGATTAGTGGAAATCAGCAAAGAATGGTATAAAATATCCAGGATTCACGAAATACTATGCAGCCATAAAAAGGAATGGGATCAACTCCTTGGCATGGACATGGATGAATTTGGAAGCCATCAATCTCAGCAAACTAACACAGGAACAGAAAACCAGACATTGCATGTTCTCACTTATAAGTATGAGCTGAACAATGAGAACATATGGAGACAGGAAGGGGAACATCACACACTGAGGCCTGTCAGTGCAGGGAGGGGAAGGAGAGCTTCAGGACAAACAGCTAATGCATGCTGCGCCCTCATACTTAGGTGACAGTTGATAGGTGCAGCAAACCACCATGGCACACGTTTACCTATGTAACAAACCTGCATGTTCTGCACATGTATCCCAGAACTTAAAGTAAAATTAATTAATTAATTAAAGTGTTCAGCACAGAGCTTGGCACACAGTCATATAAATTAAATATAAACCATTCTTCTCATTACTACTCAACTCACAGGCATAGAGTAGAAATCAATGTAAGTGTGCTGATGACCCTAACACAGCTCTCATTCTACATACTGGACTCACCGCCCTTTCTCTGCTGCTCAGCCAAACCTTGGTGGAATGAAAAAGTTCTCGATGAACCGCAGCAGGACAGACAAATTCTGAGGCTTTCCCCTAAATGCCTAGCCCCAAGAAAGCCCCCAATCTGATTTTCAGCACTCTGCTGACTGCCAGACTGAGAGAGTTAATACTGCAGTATTTTCAGCCTTGGCTCTAGCCCTGAAAAAAAGTGAGATGCAGCAAAGAATTCCAGGGTTTTAATATTCTCTATCTGATCATTACTATTGTTGTGAATTTGGCCAGCATACTGTGCTTTTAAATCAGAGATCTGGCAGTTACCCAGGCTGCACCCAGCAAAGAGAGTTGTTGTGTTGGATATCACAGAAAAAGCAACTGCAAGAAGAAAAAGAGGTGTTTCATGGGTGAATGCATATGTCCAAACTCATCAAATTATATACATTAAATACAGCTGCTTTTTAAAGAGAAGAAGAGAAAGATACAGAAAGAGAAAGAATACACACACTCTGAAAAAAAGAATTATTCATAGGCCCAAAAAAATGGTACTTCTTGCTTCTAGGTCTCAGGGGAATATCCTTTGGTCTCTGGCAAGAGTAACAGTGTAAAAGGAAGAAAGTGGCTTTTGACTTAAGAAGAATTGGGTTCTCATTAACTGACTTTGGTTGCTTATCTTCTTGTATTCAAGCCTCTGTCTCCTCATTTGCAAAATAGAAGTAACAGCCACTTGCTCTTTGGGAATGCTGTAAGGCATGAAATGAATACAAGCATTTTCCCCAGGCCCTACTCCTAATGAAAGGTGGCAATAGCGGATGTAGGGAAGTATGGAAGAAAAAAGTGGAGATGGACAGGGGGCGCTGACCAGTAGAAAAGAGGTGTTTTGTTTGATTGGTTGGTTTTGGTTTTTTGTTGTTGTTTTGAGACAGAGTTTCACTCTTGTTGCCCAGGCTGGAGTGCAGTGGTGAGATCTCAGCTCACTGCAACCTCCACCTCCCAGGTTCAAGCGATTCTGCCTCCACCGCGCAAGTACCTGGGACTATAGGTGCACACCCAGGCTAATTTTTGTATTTTTAGTAGAGATAGATTTCGTTATGTTAACCAGGCTGGCCTCAAACTGCTGAGGTTTTTAAGATGTGATGCTAATGCAGAGAAATGATCTCCCAGTGCTCCCCTACCTCTGCCTGCCATGGGAGCCCTGGGATGCTCTGAATCTGTGACAAACGAGAGGTCCCCACTGTGAGCCTGGCCTGAGATTCACAGCCACAACCTCCTCCCAAGATGGAGGAAGGAGCCCCAGGACTATAATTAAGGTATGTAAGGGAACTCAGGCCACAGAAGCAGAACCCTGGACTCAACTCCTGGCTCTGGTAGAAATGCCCCCATGAAACTACTTCCCTTTTCTTTCCTTTTTTTTTTTTTTTTTTTTTTTGAGATGGTGTCTGGCTCTGTGCCCAGGGTGGAGTGCAGTGGCGCAATCTAGGCTCACTGCAACCTCCGCCTCCCGGGTTCAAGCAGTTCTCCTCCCTCAGCCTCAGGAGTAGCTGGGACTACAGGCACATGCCACCACACTCAGGTAATTTTTGTGTTTTTAGTAGAGATGGGGTTTCACTATAGTGGTCAGGCTGCTCTCAAACTCCTGACCTCAGGCGATCCACCCACCTTAGCCTCCCAAAGTGTGAGGATTACAGGCATCAGCCACAGTGCCTGGCCTTCTTTTCTTTATTTTAAAATCATTATTGACATATAATAATTGTACATATTTGGGAGGAACATGTATTTTGTTTTCTTTTTTTGAGACAGAGTCTTATCTGGGCTCACTGCAGCCTCTGCCTCCCGGGTTCAAGAGATTCTCCTGCCTCAGCCTCCCAAGTAGCTGGAATTACAGATGTGCGCCACCACGCCTGGCTAATTTTTGTGTTTTTAGTAGACATGTGGTTTCATCATGTTGGCCAGACTGGTCTTGAACTCCTGGGCTCAAGCTATCCGCCTGCCTTGGCCTCCCAAAGTGCTGGGATTACAGGAGTGAGCCACCGCGCCCGGCCACATGTGCTATTTTGATGCGTGTATGCAATATGTTTGAGGCTCTGGATGGCCCAATTACCCTGATTTGAACATGACATTTTCATTGTCATGACGTTTCCCTTTTCATAAAAGAAGTTCTAACATTCAACAACAACACCTCTCCAGGCCTTTGTTTCCTCATCCCTTGAGCGGAACATAAAATGTGTAGCTGCTTATATCACAGAGATGCTTCAGGGCTCCAGGGGGTAATGTGCAAAATCAGTGTCTCTGTCAACTGCAACGTGCTATACAAATGAGGGAACACAGCAGTGCCTTCATCAGCTGCCTGGCTTTCCCCTGATGATTCTCAGGTTTTAGCAGTTCCAGAAGATTGATTCAAACACCCAAAATTCAACTCTCTGATGTGCACTGTCTCAGACCCATAAATGCTCCAGAAACCATCTGCCTACCCTTGACACTTATTTCTTTTCAGGCCATAGCCTGATCCCATTTTTATGAATTAAGCCCTTCTGACACCTGTAATATTCATCAAACAGCCACCTAAAAATGAATGGCACAAAGGCATCAGCCACAGCTTAATCATGCGGCACCCAGCAGATGCCCAGGAAATATGGGATTAACTGGACTGACTCACAAACACATCCAATAATCCATTAGGTTCCTTGGCTCAGCTTGGCTTGGCAAGATTCATAGAGGGAATTTCTTCAAAAAAAAAATCAATGCAAAACCAAAACAAAAGTGTATGCTCTTTTTTTTTTTTTAGTTTTATGACAGTTTTATTGAGATATAATTCATATGCCATAAAATTTATTCTTTTAAAGTGTGCATTCAGTGCTTTTAGTATACTCACAAAGTTGTACCATCACTATTTAATTCCAGAACATTTCCATCACCTCAAAAAGTAACCCCATCCCCGTTAGCAGTTAGACCTCATTTCTCCCTGCTCAAAAGTGTATGCTCTTAAAACTCAGGAGGACGGCCAGACGTGGTGGCTCACACCTGTAATCCCCATGGTTTGGGATGCCATGGTGAGTGGACCACTGGAGCTCAGGAGTTCAAGGCCAGCCTGGGAAACCTGGAAAAATCCCATTTCTGCACAAAAATGCAGAAGTTAACCAGGTGTGGTGGTGTGTGCCTATAGTCCCAACAATGTTGGAGGCTGATGTGGGAGGATGTCTTCAGCCCGGGAGGCAGAAGTTGCAGTGAGCTGTGATTGCGCCACTGCACTCCAGCCTGGACAACAGAGCCAGATCCTGCCTCAAAAAAACAATAACAAAAAAATTATGAGGACAACAAATGTCTCCAAGTGCCTACAATGGTGAAATTTAGAACAGAGCAGAAGCAAAACTCAGGTAATAAGCACATACCACCATACTTACATACATGCATGTATACATGCAAATGTACATACATACCCAAAGCATGCAGAGGGATATCCTGGGAAAAGTCCTTGAGCTCCATGAGGCACTGTTTGCATAGGTTAAAATCCCAGCCCTACCACCTAGCAGCTGAGTGACTTTTATCCAATAACTTACCTTTCTTACTATCCATGTAGCAATGGGGAGATGACACCACCATCCCTTCCCAAAGAGGAGGAAAAGCACTGTAATTGTGGACAATGTGATCAAGCCATCCAAGGTGTGGCAAGCCAGCTATATACATCATAAAACAAGCCATACTTGTATTATGCTAATTATAAAATATACATTGTTTTCTCAATAATATAGTCAAGAAAAAATTTAAAAGAAGACGGTGGGCATTTTGATCCTAACCAGCCAATGCTGAACTCCTGCTGAGTCTGCTCCCTCACCCCACTGAATCAGTGCCTAGTATTGATGCTTATGCCAAACCTTGGTGCCATTTTCATTTGTTGAAATGCGTATTTTTCACTCACTGTCAGTTTTGTTTGCTACTCTGGCTGCGATTAATGGTTTCTTTCTTGAAAGTGTGATTCTTTTAAAACCCAGGCATCTATGCATCTCCTTTGGTTTCTTCCTCTGGCTTTTGTCCATTTCTCTGTCTTGTACTGGCTCATATGACACCCTGCAGTGCCTCCGGCCACCACCTCTTCCTTCACCTGCTTCTGAGCTCCTGGGACAGTTGGATGGGAGTTCTCAGGAGCCAGAAGTCAAAAGGAACAACTAGGCCCTCCAGGCTCAGAAGCCTGTTGCAGGTCCAAGGCCAGAGACCATGCCCTACTCAGCCCCGCCCATCATAGTTTATTAAAGCTAGACAAAGGAAACACATACTGTTGGTGGGAATGTAAATTAGTTCCGCGTCTATAGAGAACAGTGTGGAGATATCTCCAAGAATTAAAAATAGAACTACCATTTGATGCAGCAATCACATTACTTGGTATCTACCCAAGGAAAAGAAATCCTTATATCAAAAAGACAACTGCACATATATGTTTATCACAGCACAAGTCACAATAGTGAAGTCATGGAATCAACCAAAGTACTTATGAACAGAGGATTGGATAAAGAAAATGTGGGGTTTTTTTTTTTAGATAGGAAAGAAAAAAAGAAAAAGAAAAAATAAAAAAAAATGTGGGAGGTGTGTGTGTGTGTGTGTGGTGTATATATACATATAAATACACATTTATGTTTATATATGGGGTGTTTATACACATATATGAACAAATACCATGGAATACTATGCAGCCATAAAAATGAGTGAAATCATGTCCTTTGCATCAACATGAATGGAGCTGGAGGCTCTTCTCCTCAGTGAAATAACTTAGAAACAGAAAATCAAATACTGCCTGCTCTCACTTATAAGTGGGAGCTAAATAATGGGTACTCGTGGACAATAAAGATGGAAATAACAGACACTGGAGACTCCAAAAGGGGAAAAGTTGGGAGGGGGTGAGGGCTGAAAAATTACCTGCTGGGTACAATGTTCAGTATTTGGGTGATGGGTCCACTAGAAACCCAAACCTTGCCATGTTGCAGTATATCCATATAACAAAACCTGCACATGTACCTTCTGAATCTAAAATTTTTTAAAAAAAGTTAATATTACCTCAAAGATACTGTGCTGTTAGATCCTTGATTAAAATATCTTTCTCTAAAAGAAAAATGCTACGGCTATGACAACATTCCCTTAACACCTACCTCATAGCATCCTTGTAAAGGTTAAAGGTTAAATGCCATGAGTGAATATGAAGTTCTTTCCTTGCTCTTCTTACCTCTCCTCTGATGGAAAATTATGCCCCCCCACTCCACCATCTCCAACATAAAGTGAATTCCTCCACCCCAAAATTCCTGCCTGACTCCCTCTGGCTTCCTGTGCTGATGGTGCTTGGCAGAGAAGGCAGAGATTCACAGCCAGCTTCACGTGGAGGGAACCACACCGCGTCTTCCTCTGATGTTAATGCAGCTCTCTGTGGCATCCTCTTTCTCTGATATTTCTATCACGGCCTCCATCATCGCCCTTCCCATCCTGTTGCAGGATGAACCCAATGTTGAGGCTCACGGACGAGGTTAATAAAAACTAGCCAGGCCTTCCCTGAAACTGTTCCAAAGCTCAACCTCTTTCTAGAGCTTTCTTCCAAGAAAGGAATCCTGAAATGAGGAGGCCAGGTCTTCAGTGAAGTATATGGGGCAGGAGAGATCTCTATGCACATGCAAAGCATCTATTATGGGTTAAATTATGTCACCCAAAAGAGATACATTGAAGTCCTATCTGCAGTACCTCAGAATGTGACCTAATCTGGAAATAGGGTCCTTGCAGGTATAATTAGTTGCATTAAGATGGGTTCATACCAAAGTAGTGTGGATCCTTAATCCATTATGACTGATGTCCTTATAAGAAGAGGGGAAGGCCAGGTGTGATAGGTCTTGCCTGTAATCCCAGCACTTTGGGAGGCTGAGGCAGGTGAGGTCAGAAGTTCAAGACCAGCGTTGCCAACATGGCAAAAGCCCATCTCTACTAAAAATACAAAAAATATGCCAGACGTGGTAACACGCACCTGTAGTCCCAGCTCCTTGGGGCGCTGAGGCACAAGAATCACTTGAACCCGGGAGGCAGATGTTGCAATAAGCTGAGATCATACCACTGCACTCTTGCCTGGGCAACAGAGCAAGACTCTGTCTCAAAATAAATAAATAAAAGAGAAGAGACAGAGACACAGAGGGAAAGGGCCAGATGGCGACTGAGGCAAAGGTTGCAGTGAGGCATCTATGAGCCAAGGAACTCCAGGATTGCTGGCAGGCCCTAAGAGCCAGGAAAAGTAAAGCATGATGCTCCCCTAAGTCTTCAGAAAGAGGATAGTCCTGCCAACACCTTGCTTTCAGACTTCCAGCCTCAAGAACTGTGAGACAATAAATTTCTGTTGTTTTAAGCTACTCTGTGTGTGATAATTTGTTATGGCAGCCACAGGAAACAGATACAACATCTCACAGTTCAAAAAGTCAGACTGAAGTTGTACCACCCAGGCCAGGCACAGTAGCTCACACCTATAATCCCAGCACTTTGGGAGGCCAGGAAGGGCAGATCACTTGAGGCCAGGAGTTTGAGACCAGCCTCGGCAAAATAGTGAAACCCCATCTCTTAAAAAAAAAAACAAAACAAAAATTAGCTGGGTGTGGTGGTGCATGTCTGTGGTCCCAGCTACTGGGGAGGCTGAGGTGGAAGGATCGTTTGAACCCAGAAGGTCTGGGCTGCAGTGAGCCGAGATTGTGCCACTGCACTCCAACCTTGACAACAGAACAATACCCTGTCTCAAAAAGAAAAAAAAAAGTAGCACCACCCTGTATATCATAACCCCAGTTCACTTACCCTTTCTAGCCTCCTCACTTTTACATATGACGTCCCTTCCCCCTGCAAAGCCCACCTCTCCCTTTGCCCAACAAAATTCTACTCTTTTTCTTCTTTTTCTTTTTTTTTTTTTTTTTTTTTTTTGATACAGGGCCTCACTGTTGCACTGGATGGAGTGCAATCCTCCCACCTCAGCCTCCCAAGTGTCTGAGGCTGCAGACATGCACCACCACGCCTGGCTAATTTTTGTATTTTTAGTAGAGACTGGGTTTCACTATGTTACCAGGCTGGTCTCAAACTCCTAGGCTCAGGCAAGCCACCCGCCTTGGCCTTCCAAAATACTGGGATTTTAGGTGACAGCCACCACACCCAGCCCCTGCTCACTTTTTCAAGGTACATCTTAGATGTCACTTCCTCCAGGAAGCCCTCTCTGACCTCTCACGCTACCCACCACCACCATTGCTGCTCTTGTATATTTCTTTTTTTTTTTTCCCTTATTTTCGGAGATGGGGTCTCAATCTGTTGCCCAGGCTGGAGGGCAGTGACGCAATCTTGACGCACTGCAACCTCCGCCTCCCGGTTTCAAGCTATTCTCCAGCCTCAGCCTCCCAAGTAGCTGGGACTACAAGTACAGGCCACCATGCCTGGCTAATTGTTTTTTTCTTTTTTTGAGGAGGGGGGAGATTTTTAGTAGAGATTGGGTTTCACTATGTTGACCAGGCTGGTCTCGAATTCCTGACCTCGTGATCTACCCGCCTCAGTCTCCCAAAGTGCTGGAATTACAGGCATGAGCCACCACGCCCGGCCGCTCTTGTGTATTTTACTGCTGCAGCACTTGTCCCAATGTAGGACAATTCTCTGTTCATGAGTCTGCTTTCCCTGCTGGATGATGAGCTCACAGAAGCCAGAGAACTCACTCACACCCCCAGCACCACAAAGGCCTGGCCCAGAATTCCTCATTGGAACCGGACTTCAGCTACATCCTTAATTAATATAGCTTCGTCTCAGTGTATCTGTAATACTTTCTTCTTCCTGTAAAAGAGAGATCTGAAGCAAGCGTGACAAAATGCTAACATCTATTAACTCCCTAGGGTAGATACATGGGTGTCATATTATTTCTTGTACTTTTCTGAAGGTTTGAAATATTTCCTAATGAAAATGTTCTCAGCCTTGAAAACAGAATGTAATGGACTGTCTTGGAACACACCAGTCCACCAGAGAATTTCTCCCGGAAAAGGTATCTCTAGTTCAAATCATGTGCCCTCGAGCACATTTGGAGACTCAACCCACTCGTGTGTCTGGTGAGGAGGAATATTTCTCAAGTGCCCCCAATGTGCTCTTCATTATGTTATTCCCGTTTTCATTATGACTGCAATCCTGTGAGATCATTCGACTCTTTCGTTTTTTCAGAAGAGAGACTTGCCTCGGGGTGCTGTGGCTCACACCTGTAATCCCAACACTTTGGGAGGCCGAGGCAGGCAGATCACCTGAGGTCAGGAGTTCAAGACCAACCTGACCCTTATGGTGAAACCTCATCACTACTAAAATATTTTTTTAAATTAGCGAGGCATGATGGCACACACCTGTAATCTCAGCTACTTGGGAGGCTGAGGCAGGAGAATCACTTGAAACCTGGAGGCAGAGGTTACAGCGGGCCAAGATTGTGCCCCTGCACTCCAGCCTGGGCAACAGAGTGAGACTCCATCTCAAAAAGAAAAAGAAAAAAAGAATAAGAGAAAGAAACACAAGGGCTTCTCTTTCTTTTTTCTCTCTTTCGCTCTTCTTTCTCTCCCCAGCCACATGCATGTGAGGACACAGAGAGAAAACGTCCAATTTCAAGACAGAAAGAAGCTCCTACCCGAACTCAGACTTCCAGCCTCCAGAACCGTGAGATGAGCAGTTCTGTCCTCTCTTGGAAACAAGTCCTGGGGACTCGACTCTAGAGGAGCCTGTTGGTAGTAGAGATCCGAGCAGTGGCAGAACTGTGGGCTGCCAGAAGCATTTTATTTTATTTTATTAATTTTTTTTTCTAGGGAAATGCAATTCTTTATTAGAACTCAAGTCTGTGTTTGCAACAATTCAACAGAAGGGGTAAAACAAAAACAATTCACATCATCCTTCCCCCACCCCCCAACCCCAGCTTCTGGGGCTTAAGTGTACCGGGCTTCCACTTTACCCCTGACTGGCTCTGGTTCCAGGGCCTGAAATGCCTTCATAATCTAGTAACGGGGTCCCAGGAATCCTCCTAAAACCGCTGGGTCCCTGCCTTGCTGGCAGCTTCTGGAGATCGCAGGGTCCCAAACTCACCGGCAGCCTCAAGGGACTGCTGGGTCCCGGCCTCTCGCACCTCCACTGGAGAACCCTATGTCCCGACCTCCCGTTCCTCCACCGAACGCTGGGTCCCGGCCTCACGAACTTCTCTTGAAGACCGCTGGGTCTCGGCCTTCTGAGTGGCAACATCCTGGGAGAGGGCCTTTCCTGAGCTTTTCGCCTGGAGCTGGCGGTGATAGCCAAGTTCACGATCATCTTGACGGTGTCCTCCTGGTAAGAGGGCCTCCCAAATACCAAGATCTCAGCCTCGCCGTTGGGGTCCAAGCGATTCACGTGAATCAGGATTGGGACAGACCCTGGACATGCGGGATGCGCTCTCCGCCCCTTCCGAAGATCTCTTCCACCAGCCAAACCTCAAGGCGAACTACCTTCGGATTCTTCAGAAACTCAGAGTGGAACCAGGAGAACGGCTTGGGGAGCTGACCAGGCACCTCGAATGGCATTGCTTTCAGCTGCATCAGTTGCACGAGCGTCGGAAACCGTCTGGGAGTGTCCACGCTGAGGCCGACCCTGCAGGAGGCGAGACCACAACCGCAAGCCCAAAGGAGGAGCTGGAGGTAGGCGACTTTTTTTTTTTCACATGTTCTTTAGAAAAAAACTTTACTGTTGCAGCTAAAAGGCAAACCCTTCATGAATATGTCAAGTTGGAAAACGGTACAGTCAGTTCTGTGAGGTCACAGAAGACCCTGAGACATTCCCCACCCCAAGTATTCACACACATCTGAAAAGGTATTATACCAAAACACCCTGCTTTTTTTTTGTTTTTATTTTTGTAAAAATGGTTTATTCCACAGCCATTGTAAAAAAAAAAAAAAAAAACAATCACCTGATGAGTAAATATTGGCTTAAGGCATATAGCAGAGCAGCTCGCTACCTCTCTAACATAGGCCTAACAAGGTGGAGAGCCCCAGCTGCCCTCCAGGATAGGAGGTTAACCAGCACCTCCATTTTGAAATGCTGCTCTATATATACACACCCAAACTGCTACATATGTATACAGGACTTAAAAACAAGCCCAGCTCAGAATGCTTGCAGCCTGGTACCTAAGCCTTATCCACACCTCACCACAGCTCTGCGGGGTGATGCCTCGAATGTTCCCATCACAGAATTTCTCTTTACTGGCTTCTACCATGAGAAAGGCAAAATGTGAAAATGCTGGCAAGAGAGTAGCTCAGGAGCTACAGCTGCTGTGTTTTTCTTGTTAAAAAGCCACTTAATATGGAGGTCTTAAGTTCCTCTGGTGTTTAAGAGGAAATGTCTGGTATTTAAGCCACCTGGTCTGTGGCCACACAAACTAAGACAGCTGAATTCTGAAAGAGGTAACATCTGAGCCGACACCTGAAAGATAAATATGCATGAGCCAGTTAAAAGAGAGAGAAGAGTACTGTACTTCCACCAGAATTGCTAGAATTAAAAAACTAACAATGCCAAGTGTTGGCAAAGATGGGGAGCAACTGGAACTCCCACACGCAGTTGGTGGGAGTCTAAATTGGTACCAGCACTTGGGAAACCTGTTTATAAATTTCTTACAAGGTGAAACATACACCTATCCCACCACCTGGCAACTCTACTCTTGGCTTATAGCCTACAAAGTCACCCACGTACTAAGATGTGCACACTTTACACCCACTACATGTATGATATACCTCGATTAAAAGTTGTTTTTTTTTAAAAAAAAAGAGAGGTGTTGACTGGGCATGGTGGCTCACGTCTGTAATCCCAGCACCCCAAGAGGCTGAGGCAGGTGGACCACCTGAGGTCAGGAGTTCGAGACCAGCCTGGCCAATGTGGTAAAACCTTGTCTCTACTAAAAATACAAAAAAAAAAAAGTATTTGGGCATGGTAGTGCACACCTGTAATCTCATCTACTTGGGAGGCTAAAACAGGAGAATTGCTTGAACCTGGGAGGCAGAGGTTGTGGTGAGCTGCGATCATGTCACTGCACTCCAGCCTGGGTGATAGAGCTAGACTTCGTCTCAATTAAAAAGAGAGAGAAAGAGAGAGAGACAGTGTTTTTGTCTGGGACATATTCTTTACATTTCCCTTTTTCTTTTTTGAGACAGAGTGTCACTCTGTTGCCCAGGCTGGAGTGCAATGGCCTGATCTCGGCTCACTACAGCCTCCACCTCCTGGGTTCAAGTGATTCCCGTGCCTCAGCCTCCCACGTAGCTGGGATTACAGGGGTGCATCACCACACCTGGTTAATTTTTGTATTTTTAGTTTAGAAACGGGGTTTGACCATGTTCCCCAGGCTGGTCTCAAACCCCTGATCTCAGGCGATCCACCCACCTCAGCCTCCCAAAGTGCTGGGATTACAGGCGTGATCCACCATACCCAGGACTTTCTCTAAGTTTTTAACCAAGAAATTGCAACAAGTGAGCTTCCAACCTGAGAGCGGCCAACCAGAAAGGGCCCATTGAGACAATCACTTAGAGACTTCATCTATCAACATGCATAAGGAAATAATGAGATTTAGGGTCAGTGGCTTGGAAAGAAAAATGGTGAAAACAGCAGCAGCAGATGGATGGGATAGTCAGAGACGGGGGCTGAGTGACTCTTATTCTATAAGTAACTCTGTGAGTGACTCTTATACCATCCAAGAAAGGTGCTAGTTCCAAGGCAAAGAGAGGGAGAGGACGGAAGAGAAGATGCCACTCTGCAGGAAGATGTGGGAAGCTCAGTGGAAAGCTAATGAATGTCTGTCTCATCCCATTATACCAGGGCCCTTTACATGGCACATAAAAATCCAACCAGCGTCTCCCCAACACTCTTTCTGCTCAGCCTGGCTTGTCTCTTCATAACTTTAAAGTGGCAGAGCAACATTTTTAATTAACAAGCCGTGTCTCCATCCCACCGTACATTTATTTAACTGCTCAACACGACAACCAGGTACCTTCCGGGAAGGAGAAGAATTTTAAGAGGGCGGGAAGGAGGGCACAGGGGAGCCGCTTAAGGGTGTCAGATGAGCAGGTGCAGGCTTGTTAGTCACTGTGAATGCATAAACCTCTGAAATTAATTTCACTGATGGTTCATTTTTTATTAATGCGTTCCTGGCCATAAAAAAAGAAACACTCTATTCCCCTGAATTCCAGGTGACAAAGACACATTCTTGGGAAGAGGATAGATTCAAGCACTATACTACGACCAACCCTCTTCTCTGCCTTCCCCCGTCCATCTGCTCTTTGTGTCTTTGGCATTTTTCTCTCCAAGCTTCTGGCCCTAAATCTCATTATCATTTCCTTGTGCACATGGATGGATGGAGTCTACAAGAGATTGTCTTTTTGTTGTTGTTGTGATTTAGTTTTCATTTTATAATTATAAACTTAATTCAACTCTAAAATCCAGCTAGGCATGGAAGGGAACAAGAAAAACATGGAACCCAAAGGGAACTGCAGGGAGAGCAAAAAGATTGTAGGATACTGCGAGCAAATGGGGTGGAGGGTGCTCTCCTGAGCTACAGAAGGAATGGTCTGGTGGTGAAAATAAAACACTAGTCAAACTTACTAGAGTTGTCCACAGTCGGCAATGGTGATCTTCTTGCTAGTCTTGCCATTCCTGGACCCAAAGCATTCCATGGCCTCTGCAATGCCTTCTTTCACCTTGCCAAAGACCACATGCTTGCCATCCAACCACTCAGTCTTGCACATGAAAAACTGGGAACCATTTGTGTTGGGTCCAGCTTTGCCATGGACAAGATGACAGGACCTGTATGCTTTAGGATGAAGTTGCTTATGATCCCAAAAACACAGGTAGAAGAAGAGACACGAGATGGGAAGTGTGGTCAATACAGGATGTGCCTGTATTGTCAATGGACTCGTCTCTGAGAGACAGAGCGCCCTACCTGGAAGACTGGGAAGAAGAGTAGTTACCCAGCAACTCCCATCAGTCACTGATGGAGGATGTTCCCTAAGGGCGGGACCAGTGCTGACCCCTCTGTTATTAATAGTTTGCTAGGGCTGGCATAACAAAATACTGCAAACTGAGTGGCAGGTGTACACAACAGTCATACACAATTCATCATGTCACACAGTCCTGCAGAATGCAAGTCCAAGAGGCTAAGAATCTGCCCTGTGCCCCTCTCCCAGGCTCTGGTCACTTGCTGGCCCCCACTACTCAATGGCGTTTAGATGCATCACCCCCATCTCTGCCTTCATCTTCATGTGGTGTTCTCCCTGCCTATGTGTGTCTGTCTCTGTGTCCAAATTTCCCTTTGATTTTGAGATGGAGTCTCACTCTTGTCACCCAGGCTGGAGTGCAATGGTGCAAACTTGGCTCACTGTAACCTATGCCTTCTGGGTTCAAGTGATCCTCCTGCCTCAGCCTCCTGAGTATCTGGAATTACAGGCATCTACCACCACACCCGGGTAACTTTTGTATTTTTAGTAGAGACCACACACAAATTTCCCATTTTTATAAGGACATTGGGGTGGGGGGCCAGGAGCAGTGGCTCACACCTGTAATCCTAGAACTTCAGAAGGCCGAGGCAGAAGGATCGCTTAGGCCAGAAGTTCGAGATCCCCTCTCTACAAAAAAACAAGCAAATAAAAAAGCTAGGCATGGTAGGACTTACCTGTAGTTCCAGCTACTTAGGAGACTGAGGTGAGAATACTGCTTGAGGCCAGGAGTTCAAGGCTGCAGTGAGCTGAGATTGTACCATGGGACTCCAGCCTGGGCAACAGAATGAGAACCTGCCTCTAAAAAAATTAAAAAATAAAAAAATAAGACCCTGCCTCTAAATGAGACACTGCCTCTAAAAAATCAATCAATAAGGCATTAGTCAAATTGGATGGGGACTTACCCTAATGATGTCATCTTAACTTGATCATCTGCAAAGGCCCTATTCCCTAATAAGGTCAAATTCACAAGTACCAGGGTTAGGACTTAGACGTTTTTTTTTTTTTTTGAGACAGAGCCTCGCTATGTTGCCCAGGCTGGAGTGCAGTAGCATGATTTCGGCTCTCTGCAATGTCCACTTTCCGGGTTCAAGCGATTTTCCTGCCTCAGCCTCCCAAGTACCTGGGACTACACCACCACACCCAGCTAATTTTTGTATTTTCAGTAGAGATGGGGTTTCACCTTATTGACCAGGCTGGTCTCAAACTCCTGACCTCAAGTGATCCACCCACCTCGGCCTCCCTAAGTGCTGAGATTACAGGTATGAGCCGCCATGCCCAGCCAGGACTTCCACATTTGTGTGGGATCACAATTCAGCCCAGAATACCTCCCTCCATAGCATTTCCAGGAATGAAAGCCCAGTGCTGAGCAGCACGGGCTCCCAGGTGGAAGATCCTGGGATGAGTCCAGGGGGACTTGGGCAGTTCAGCAACAGCATCTGCTGTGGCCTCTAAGCCCACAGGTGTGTGAGTATAGTCTCCTGGCTATACTTCCAATGCAATGCAAATTGGTTTAAAGCTGAAAAGGCCATCATCCCTCAAGCATGACTGAAAGATTAAGAGTTGTATCTCAAAACCAAAAGCCAAGTGTGTGTTTGGGCCACCGCTCCGGCCAGCTCCGCTGCCAAGAAGTTATCTGTGCAGATGAACTGCCTATTAACGGGAAGTGCCTCTTAATGGCCCTTCAAATCATTTCATTAAAAGTTGCCGTGATGTCTCCAGCTGAATCCGATTCGTGCTGGGAAGGCCATTAGGTTAATCAAAATACAAGGACAGCTCACCATCTACTCTTAATTAATAAATTAGATCCCACTGCCAACTCAGCAAAACGGAGAGCTGGACAGCGACCCTTGGGCAGTTGGAATGCTCAGAGCACCCTTCCATCACTGACTGCCAATCAATGGCCTCATGGAGAACCTCGGCCAGGGGCAACGGGATTTTCCTCACTGGAAGTGAATTGGAAGGGCTCCAAGATGGCTCTTTTACCAGCAAAATATCTGCCATGCTCCCATGTGTGTCTGTCTCCCATGCTAAAATGCAAGCTCCATAGGGTGACAGGTTGCTCCTGTTTGCCCAGGACTGAGAAGCTGCCTGGGACACTGGACCCTTCCTGCTGAAGCCAGAATGGTCCCAGGCAAACCAGGATGGTCACCACCACTCTCGCTTCACGACAGCAGGGACTTGGTCTGCTTGGATTGTGGTTTTTCCCCAGGGCTAAAACAATGCCTGGCACACAGTGGACATCAAAGAATATTACCAATATAAAAATATAAATGAGTGCATGAATTTCTTTATTTATTTATTTATTTTTTATTTATTTATTTTTTTAGATGGAGTTTCACCATGGTGGCCAGGCTGGTCTTGAACTCCTGACCTCAGATGATCCACCCACCTCAGCCTCCCAAAGTGCTAGGATTACAGGCGTGAGCCACCGCACCTGGCCTTTTCTTTTTTTATTTGAGACAGAGCCTCTCTGTCACCTAGGCTGCAGAGCAGTGGCATGATCTCCACTCACTGCAACCTCCACCCCTGGGTTCAAGCATTTCTTGAGCCTCAGCCTTCCGAGTAGCTGGGACTACAGGTGCGCTCCACCACACTTGACTAATCTTTGTATTTTTAGTAGAGATGGGGTTTTGCCATGTCAGCCAGGCTGCTTTCAAACTCCTGACCTCAAGTGATCCTCAGCCTTGGCCTCCCAAAGTGCTGGGATGACAGGACAGGCGTGAGCCACCACAGCCAGTGTTTTTGTTTTTGTTTTTTAAAACAGAGTCTCACTCTTGTAGCCCAGACTGAAGTGCAGTGGCGCCATCATGGCTCATTGCAGCCTCAACCTCCCAGTCTCAAGTGATCCTCCTACCCCAGCCTCCTGAGTAGCTAGAACCACAGGCATGAACCACCACATTCAGCTAATTTTTTTGTACTTTTTGTGGTCTCACTATGTTGCCCAGGCTGGTATCAAATTCCTGGGCTCAAATGATGCTCCCACCTCAGCCTCCAAAGTGTCAGGATAAAAGACATGGGCCACCACACCCCACGATGAATAAATGAGTCAATCTCCCCTCTGTCTAATCCCATGAGGTAACCGATTCAAACAGCCTGGAGTATATTCTTCCATGTTTCTCCTTATGCCCACAAAAACGCACACAAATAAGCATACAATACACATAATATGGAGCCTCTTTCCACCCCTGACAAAAGAGGAATCATTACACAGACACAATTTAGCAATTTACTTTTTCACTTACCACTGGGCAGTACATCTCTTTCCAGATCTCTACAAATAGATTTACCCAATTCTTTTTCATGGTTCATGGTGTTTGATAACACTGCATGTGCCATAATTTATTCCATTATTTACCTATTGATAAAGTTGTGTTTTCAAGTTTTTCCAGGGCAAACAACACACATATCTTCACATAATCTTGGCTGTCTGCAACCTCTGCCACCAAGGCTCAAGCAATTCTTCTGCCTTAGCCTCCCAAGAAACCAGGACTATAGGCTCCTGCCACCATACCTGGCCAACTTTTATATTTATGGTAGAGACAGGGTTTCACCATGTTGGCCAGGCTGGTCTCGAACTCCTGATCTCAGGTAATCTGCCCTCCTCGACCTCCCAAATTGCTGGGATTAGAGGCATGAGCCACCACAGGGTAGACTAATCCTGGTGGGACGTGGTGGCTCACGCCTGTAATCCAAGCACTTTGGAGGCCAAGGTGGGTGGATCACCTGAGGTTGAGAGTTCAAGACCAGCCTGATCAACATGGTGAAACCCCATATTTTAAACAAACAAAAAAAAGGTAGACCAATCCCAATTGGCTATTTTAAAGAGAGCAGGGGTCTGAGCTGGAGTGGCAGGGTGGGTGGTTTGGCAGGAAGGATGGTTACAGGCAGGTCAGAGCAGGAAGCCAGTGGTGACCTAGGTGAAAGAAGGTGACCGGAGCAGGTGACGAGTCAGGACGGAGCGGGGGGCTGGGGGAACAAAAGTGAACTGCTGATTAGAACCAGTGACATGGTTGTTTACTGGAATTACAAGGAAATTAAACTTTAATATAGAGAAAGAATAAGAGAGCTGAGCATACTGACATACTGATTCTTTGAAGAGAAACTTGGTGTTCACTATATCTAACAGGCATGAGCCACCATGCTTGCTTGCTTTGTTTTTTTTGAGACAGAGTTTTGCTCTTGTTCCTCAGACTGGAGTGCAACGGCAAGATCTCGGCTCACCGCAACCTCTACCTCCCTGGTTCAGGTGATTCTCCTGCCTCAGACTCCTGAGTTGCTGGGATTACAAGCATGTGCCACCACACCCGGTTAGTTTTGTATTTTTTTGTAGAGATGGGGATTCTCCCTGTTGGTCAGGCTGGTCTTGAACTCCTGACCTCAGGTGATCCGCCTGCCTTGGCCTCCCAAAGTGCTGAGATTACAGGCGTGAGCCATCGCGCCTGGCCTGCCTATGTTATGATTAACATGGGCCCATGCTGCCTATTTAGAAATGTCTGCATTTCTCATCTTGTGTGTGGCCCTTATTCAAGCATAAATTAGTGTGTCCCCTTTAAAAGGACCCTTCTCCAGAAGGACAAGAATATGGAATTTTCAACAATTGAACTTGCTGCTATTTTTTAAGGTAATTTGCTGGGAAAGAAAGAGTAGCCCACATGGCTCTGACTCTTCTGCTCAGGGGTATCAGTAGAAGCGCCAGTCAGATCCCCTTTTTATTAAAATCCTCAAAGTAAATTCCACCGACGAAGCGTCCACATGTTACAGACAGTATCGGAACAGCCAGGCATTTAAAGACAGGCTGGGGTGGCGCCGGAAGTAGAAGTTTGGAGTTTTAGCTTTGCCCTGGAGAATACCGGGTGAAATCCTAGCAGAGTCCTTCCTGCCTGGGCCCACCTCCCTCTGCTTGCCCCTCCCAGGGAGCCCTACAGCACCCTTGCTGTGAGCGAGAATCAACTCCTCAGCACACCCTGGGGGTTGGATGCTTGAATCCCATTTCCGTTAAGTGAGCAAGTATCTGCGTCTCAGTGCGAATCTTCCCACTAAGTCCTTCTGGGGCACCCCATGCTTGAATTGTGTGTGTGCACGTGTGTGCGTATGTGTATTTGTATGTATTTGTGTATGTATGTGTATTCGTGTATGCATGTGTATTTGTGTGTATATGTGTTTGTATTTGTGTATGTATATGTAGGTATATGTGTGTATGTATATGTGTGATTTGTGTATTTGTGTATACATGTATTTGTGTGTATGTATATTTGTGTTTGTGCATGTGTTTGTGTGTATGTGTGTGCATTTGTATGTTTGTGTATTTGCATGTACGTATGTGTGTATGTGTATGTGTGTGTGTGTATATATGTGTATGTATTTCTGTGTGTGTATGTGTATTTGTGTGTGTGTGTGTGTGTTCCTGGTACCTCTCACTTGACCCCCTGATGGCCAGTTTCCCAGGTTTGTTTTCTGCCCCTTGGTTGTCAGTTGTTGGCTTTGGTCTCCCTGGGGTCCTCTTCTCACTGCACCCCATGCCTGGGCCCTGTTTGAGCTTCCTGAGTCTGTCATTAGAAATGACCACAGCCTGGGTGCCTGCATCAGTATGACCACAGGCTTGGTTCCTTCTGATTGCTCTGACTCTGTCCTAGACTCTGGGGCTCCCAGCAACCCTGAGCTCTCCTCTGCCTGTGGCTGCCTCACTCCGATCTCTGCCTCCATTGTCATGTGGTGTTCTTGTGTGTCCCTGTCCACATTTCTCTCTTCTTAGAGGTCATCGGAGTGACGGCTCACCCTAATCCTGTATGACCTTATTAAACAACTAAAGACATCTGCAAAGACTCTTTCCGAATAAGGGCCCATTCTGAGGTTCTAAGTGGACATGAATTTTGGTACGTACCCCCACCCATCCCGATTCTCATCGCAAAACCTCTTGGTGACCCTCTGCAGGCATAGGGCCCGATAATACACCGTCCAGAGTGTCGAGGGCAGTGTAGCCAGGGGGCCGTCTAAATCGAGTGGTGCACAGAACCTGAGGGCGGGGATGTGGCCGTCCACTGGGAGAGGGGATATAAGGGAGCAGCCAGGTGGGTGCAGGTGAAGGGCCCAGGGCTAGGATGCAACCCCAGCGAGGGAGCTGGAGACAATTTTTCCTGTGGCTTCTGCTTGTGATGCAGGAGGAGAGGGTGCAAGGAGCTCAGAGACAGCTGGGCAGAATGCAGGGCCAGGAACATTCTCCAAGAGTGGGTAGCTTTCTGCTCAAATCTGCATTTGGGGTTGTGGAAGAAGTGCCATGCTAGATACTTCGGTCGTTTTCAACTGCACACCCAGACGCGTTACATCAGAATCACCGCGGGTGGGGCTCAGGCCCCGGGGCTTCAAAATCTCTACAGGTGGTTGTGTTGTGCAGTGAAGGCTGAGGACCACTGAGCTACTGCCCGAATCCCTGCAGGATAGGTGCATTCCCTTAGAGGGTGATGGGGTAGGCTGTGCAGACAAGCAACCTTGAAGAGCCCTTTCTCAAGACAAATATTCACCTCCACACAGCTCAGGGCAGAAGCTTGGGGGTGCAGGGGCGATAACTCATAGAGTACATAGGGACATGGGTGGAGGGGGGTTGCTGCTGAAATACCGTCCTTGGGACCTGTCCCTGACAGCTCTGTTTCTTTCCAATTATCCCATGACCGCAGCAATAAAGCCTGTTCACAGGGTCTGGGTGCCTGACAGGCTGGAGGGATCCATCACAGCCACGCTGTCCTGCCCCAGCTGTTAGCAGCCTCCCCCTTCTCAGCAGGCTCCGGACCTGTTTCTCCCCCTGGGATGTCTCCCTCTTACTTCAGATGAACTCAATGGGAGAGGTGACATTGCTTGCCCTAACACACTCTATTATGGAATGCGTTGCATACTCCCCGCAAATTCTCATCTTGCAGTCCTAACCCCCTTACCTCAGCGTGGGACTGTATTTGAGACAGGGTCTTTAGAGAGTTGATTCTATTAACCACCCTAACTGGGTGGGCCCTAATCCAATAGGATTGGTGTCCTTAGAAGAAGAGGTGATTGGCCGGGCGCCACACCTGTAATCTCAGCACTTTGGGAGGCCAAGGTGGGTGGATCACCTGAGGTCAGGAGTTCAAGACCAGCCTGATCAACACGGTGAAACCCTGTCCATACTAAAAATACAAAAATTAGCTGGGTGTGGTTGGCAAGCATCTGTAATCACAACTATTTGGGAGGCTGAGGCAGGAGAATTGCTTGAACCCAGGAGGCGGAGGTTGCAGTGAACCGAGATTACACTACTGCACTTAAGCCTGGGTGAGAGAGCCACAGACAAAAAAAAAAGAAGAAAAAAAAAAGAAGAGGTGATTAGGACTGACAAAGGGAAGATTCATGAAGACACAGGGAGAAGGTGGCCATCTACAAGTCAAGGAGAGAGGCCTCAGAAGAAATCAACCCTGCTGACACCTTGGTCTTCGTCTCCCAGCCTTCAGGATCGCCAGAAAATAAATGGATGACAGGCACAGGTAATTTTTTGTATTTTCAGTATAGACGGGGTTTCACTATGTTATCCAGGATGGTCTCGATTTCCTGACCTTGTGATCTGCCCGCCTCACCCTCCCAAAGTGCTGGGATTACAGGCATGAGCCACCACACCTGGCCCTAGCTGTCTGTTGTTTAAGCCACTCAGTCTCTGGTCTTTTGTTATGACAGTGCAAGCAAAGCAATAGACAGGCTGGGTGTGGTGGCTCATGCCTGTAATCCCAGTGCTTTAAGAAGTCAAGGTGGGAGAATGGTTTGAGCCCAGGAGTTTGAAGCTGCAGTGAGCTATGATCATGCCATTGCACTCCAGCCTGGGTGATACAGCAAGAGCCTATCTCAAACAAAAGAAAACAACAACAAAAACACATAAAATAACAAACCAATAGACAGTCCCACCTTCCCTCTGGGATTCTTGGGGCAGGCTCAGGGTGACTTAGCCACATCCAAGTGATAATTTACAAACTTTATTTCTTAAGGCATGGAGCCCCCTTTTTTTTTTTTTTTTTTTTTTTTGAGTTGCTCTGTCACCCAGGCTGGAGTGCAATGGCGAGATGTAAGCTGACTGTAACCTCCACCTCCTGGGTTCAAGAGATCCTCCTGCCTCAGCCTCCAGAGAAGCTGGGATTACAGGCACCTGCCATTGTACCTAGCTAATTTTTGTATTTTTGTAGAGATGGAGTTTCACCATGTTGGCTAGGCTGCTCTTGAACTCCTGACCTCAAGTGATTTGCCTGCCTCGGCCTCCAGAAGTGCTAGGATCACAGTCACGAGCCACCACGCCAGGCCCCATGCAGCCTTCTTTTTCAATGAAACCTTATCTGACAGGTTAATGAATGCAACAGGTAGAAGCAGCCTTGTTCTGATGGATTGAAGTGGTGGGAGGGGCCGTGTGGCTTTACAAGTTGACATCCTTATTCTTCCCTCACCTCCTTCAGCCCCCTGTGCTTTCCACAGGGGACAGTTTAAAAACCACTGCAGCAGAGTTTTATACCCATTTTGCAGAAGAACTGTCAGCCTGGGGCTGGCAGGAGTAATCCCCACAGGAAAATGTGAAGCCATCACCTCACTTCATTGAGCGCACCTTTCTTTCCCTCGTTGTATCGTAATTATGTTTCAGGATTTTATCGTTACAGAGGGAATCAGTCTGAGGGATCAATTCCCAATCAATGTTAGGAGACATAGTTTGGGATACAACACGGGATTTGCAGTCAGATACCAGAGTTCAAGTCCATCTTCCCTCATTTACTAGCTGAGTGCCTTGGGGAAGTCACCTGATCTCCATGAGCCACAGATGAATCATCTGTAAAATGGAAACATGCTAAGATTGTGAGCAGGGAGGCAGCTTCGGGTAATCGAATAAACATGAGTTTTGGCGTCAGACAGACTTGAGTTTGGCCTCAGCCCTGCTGTCTCATGGCTCTGTGGCTTTGACCTTCCATCTTTTCATCTATAATTTGTGGGGGATAAGCACACTTAGAAGGTTGCCTTGGCGATTAACAAGGTCGTGTGTGCAAAGCACCTTGCATAGAAATTGTCTTATAGTTGCTCAACTAAAGCCAATTCTTTCTTTTTTTGAGGCAGAGTTTCTCTCTTTAGCCCAGGCTGGAGTGAAGTGGTGCAAGCTTGGCTCACTGCAACCTCCGCCCCCGGGTACAAGTAATTCTCCTGCCTCAGCCTCCTGAGTAGCTGAGATTATAGGTGCCTGCCACCACGCCTGGCTAATTTTTTTGTATTTTTAGTAGAGACGGGGTTTTGCCATGTTGGCCGGGCTGGTCTCAAACTCCCAACCTCATATGATCCACCCGCCTTGGCCTCCCAAAGTGCTAGAATTACAGGCTTGAGCCACCGTGCCGTCTCTCTCTTTCCTTCCCTCCTTCCTTCCTTCCTTCCTTCTTCCTTCCTTCCTTCCGTCCATCCGTCTCACTCTCTCACCCAGGCTGGAGTGCAGTGGTGCTATTACAGCTCACTGCAGCTTTGACCTCTTAGGCTCAAGTGATCCTCCCACCTCAGCTTCTGGAGTAGCTACTGCCACAGGAGTGTGCCACCACACTCAGCTGATTTTTGTATTGTTGATAGAGGCAGGATTTCACCATGTTGCCCTCGAAGGTCTCGAACTCTTGAGCTCAAGTGATCCTCCAGCCTCAGCCTCCCAAAGTGCAAGGATTACAGGCATGGTGCCCAGACTCTTTTTCTTTTTGTAAGAGACAGGGTCTTACTCTGCTGCCCAGGCTGGAGTGGTGCAATCGTAGCTCACTGCAGCCTTGAACTCCTGGGCTCAATCAATATTCCTGCCTCAGCCTCTCAAGTAGCTGAGACTACAGGTGCATGCCACCATGCCAGGCTAATTAAAAACTTTTTTTTGTAGAGACATGGTCTCTCTTTCACTTTATTGCCTAGGCTGATCTCAAACACCTGGGCTCAAGCAATTCTCCCGCCTCAGTCTCTCAAGTAGCTGGGACCACAGGCATGCACCACCACACACAGGCCCGTTGTCTTTTTTTTTTTTTTTTTTTTTTGAGACAGAGTTTTGCTTTTGTTGCCCAGGCTGCACTGCAGTGGTGAGACCGTGGCTCACTGCAACCTCTGCCTCCTGGGTTCAAGCGATTCTCTTGCCTCATCCTCCCAAGTAGCTGAGATCACAGGTGCCTGCCACCACACCCAGCTAATTTTGTATTTTTAGTAGTGAGGGGGTTTCTCCATGTTGGTCAGGCTGGTCTCGAACTCCCAACCTCAGGTGATCTGCCTGCCTTGACCTCCCAAAGTGCTGGAATTACAGGTATGAGCCACCACACACAGCCTAGTTGTCTCCTAAGTCTTCTTTTTCTTCTAGTAGACCAGGGAACACACGCTTCTTCTGTAAAGGGAGAGTAAATATTTTTCATTTTGTGTGCCATACAGTCTCCGTCAGAATGACTCAACTCTGCTGCTGTACCTAGAAAGCAGCCATAGATGATACGCCGGTGATGGATGTGGCTATGTTTCAATAAAACTTTATATATGGGCTAGGCAGGGTGGCTCACACCTATAATCCCAAAACACTGGGAGGCCAAGGCAGGAGGCCCTTTGAGGCCAGGAGTTTGAGACCAGCCTGGGCAACAGAATGAGATCCTGTCTCTACAAAAATATTAGAAACAAAAACACACTTTATATATGGACATTGAGAGTTGAATTTTGTATACTTTTCCCATGTTACAGAATATTATTCCTTTTTTTGGTGGGGGTGGGGTCAGGGTCTTGCTCTGTGGCCCAGGCTGGAGTACTAGTGGCACCATCACAGCTCACTGCATCCTCCACCTCCCAGGCTTAAGCGATCCTCCCTCCTTGGCCCCGCGAGTGGTTGGGTCTACAGTTGCGTGTCATTACGCCTGGCTAATTTTTTTCATTTTTTGTAGAGATGGAGTCTTGCTATGTTGCCCAGGCTGGTCTTAAACTACTGGACTCAAGCAATTCTCCTGCCTCAGCCTCCCGAAGTGCTGGGATTACAGGTGTCTGCCATTGCACCAGGCTCTTCTTTTGATTTTCTTTCTTTTTCTTTTTTTTTTTTTTTTTTTTTTTTTTGAGACGGAGTCTCTCGCTCTGCCCCAGGCTGGAGTGCAGTGGCATGATCTTGGCTCACCACAACCTCCGCCTCCCGGGTTGAAGCGATGCCCCGACTTCAGCCCCCCGAGTTGCTGGGACTACAGGCGCACACCACCACGCCCAGCTCTTACTTTGATTTTTTTTTTAAGCAATTTTAAAATGTAAAACCCACTTTTACTTGTGGGTTGTACAAAAGTGCATGGGCTGGGTTTAGCCAGTGGGCTGTAGTTTGCCAACTTCTCTGTTTGTCTGAATGTCCCCAAAGCACCGTCATTTTCCTTACATTCTCACTGCCTTGCACACAGCGGGACTCCTGGGAACATTTGGTGAAGAATTGAGATACTGAAGGTTTCTCTCTCTCAGAGATGTAATTGTGGGAATTCGTGGAAAATATGAATGTGAATGGGCAGGCATAGTGCAGATAGTTAAGGTAGTTTTGGAAAGGCTGGCTCACCATCCAGGAGAATTTGCATCTTACAAGAGGAGGCGAGGAGACCACCGGGAGTCAGAGGGACCAAGAGACCTTGACGTTCCTGCATTCTCAGCTGCGTTCGCTTCTCAGCCATTCCCAACTCAGCCAGCAGGGAGCAGCAGGGGATCGCCGTCCTCGGGGAGTCTCAGGCCCCGGGAAGTCTCAGGCCCCCGGGAAGCCTCGCCAGCTGCCGCCCTGACAGAAGACAGGAGATGCTGAGAGATGGCCCAGATGACCTCCGAGTGTCTTTTCTGCTTTTTGCAGAGGAAGGTAGGGGTATGAGCCACCTGAAATCAGCCGGCAGCAGCCGGGAGCTCATATGCTCAGAAACGGAGTGGCTTCCTTTCTCTCAGGAGATGGAAGAAAATGAAAAGGCAGCCAGTGCTGCAGGTGGCCACCACCCTGGCGTTTCAGTATGTTCTATGTAGCCCTTTTTTTGGTCAGTACATATGTGTTTATAGAGGGATTCATGGTGACGCAGGGAAGCCAGGGCATTCTTTAATTTGAGGCAGGCCCATTAAGCATATTGACAAATACCCGGCAGAAAGAAAATGGTCACATGCGCCAGGTGTGGTGGCTCACACCTGTAATCCCAGCACTTTGGGAGACCAAGGCAGGCGGATCATCTGAGGTCAGGAATTCAACACTAGCCTGGCCAACATGGCGAAACCCCATGTCTACTAAAAATACAAAAATTAGTCAGGCGTGCTGGTGCACACCTGTAATCCCAGCTACTTGGGAGGCTTAGGCAGGGGAATCACTTGGATCCGGGAAGTGGAGGTTGCAGTGAGCTGAGATAGCACTACTGCACTCCAGCCTGAGACACAGAGTAAGACTCCGTCTCAAAAACAAACAAACAAAAAAAAAAGTCAAATGGATGTGGGCCAGGGCACTGAAGACCCACAAATGACATCCTCTTAGCCTTTAAAACCTGAAAGGAAGCCGAGAGGTGAGGCTACCTCACTGCCCCCACAGCTGGATGGTGATGAATGTGATCAGTTTCATGATGCTTAGTGTCCCTCTGTAGAATAGGAATTAAAAGAAGATGCCAGACAGGTCCACATGAGGGTGATGTTTCTAAAGCACGGTCCCCAGGCCACCAACATCAGCATCACTGGGAACCTTCTTAGAAATGCACACTCTGGGGCTGTGGGGCAAGCAGCTGGCCCTAGCAAGCCCTCCAGATGAGCCTCAGGGATGTTTTTTTTTTTTTTTTTGAGATGGAGTCTTGCTCTGTCTCCACGCTGGGGTGCAGTGGCACGATCTCGGCTCACTGCAACCTCAGCCTCCTGGGTTCAAGCGATTCTCCTGCCTCAGCCTCCTGAGTAGCTGGGATTACAGGCGCATGCCACCACGCCCAGCTAATTTTTGTATTTTTAATAGAGACGGGGTTTCACCATGTTGGCCAAGATATTCTCAATCTCTTGACCTTGTAATCTGCCCGCCTTGGTCTCCCAAAGTGCCAGGATTATAGGTGTGAGCCACTGCACCCAACTCTGTTGCATTCTTAAGCGCAGGAACCACTGGTATCCTGTAGCTGTTTTCAGCATTGGCTATACATTAGTAAAGAACGCCTAATGTGTGGGTGTGGCAGAGGGGACGCCCCAGACCAATTCCAACAGACCAATCACATGCTCTAGGGTTGGAACCAGGGTGTGTGTGTGTGTGTGTGTGTGTGTGTGTGTGTGTGTGTATGTGTTCTGAGACAAGGCCTCACTTTGTTGCCCAGGCTGGAGTGCAGTGGTGGGATCATAGCTCTCTGCATCCTCAAACTCCTGGGCTCCAGTGATCCTCCTGCTTCAATCTCCCCAGTAGCTAGTATCACAGGCGTGTGCCACTACACCCTGCTAAGTTTTAATTTTTTGTAGAGACAGGGTCTTGCTTTGCTGCCAAGGCTGGTCTTGAACTCCTAAGCTCAAGCGAGCCTCCCTTCTCAGCCTTTCAAAGTGATGAGATTACAGGGAGAAGTCAACTGTGCCTGGTTTGTATCTTGGTTTTTTTTTTTTCTTTTGTTTTTTTCAGACAGAGCCTCACTCTGTCGCCCAGGCTGGAATGCAGTAGCATGATCTTGGCTCACTGCAACCTCCACCTCCCAGGTTCAAGTGATTCTCCTGCCTCAGCCTCCAGAGTAGTTAGGACTACAGTCATGCACACCACGCCCAGCTAATTTTTGGATTTTTAGTAGAAACAGGGTTTCACCATGTTGGCCAGCCTGGTCTTGAACTCCTGACCTCAGGTGATCCACCCGTCTCAGCCTCTCAAAGTGCTGGAATTACAGGCATCAGCCACCATGCCCAGCTTGTTATTTTTGAAATTCCAATATAGTCATGATGATTCCAGTATAGCCAAGGTCAAGGCCCAATCATATCATAGAAAATGATTTTGAGGTAATCCAGACCCTAGTTCAAATCCCGGCTTTGATACTTACTGGTTGTTTGACCCTGGGCAAGGCACAGTACTTCTCTGACCCACAATTTCTCTTCTGTAAAGCCAGGATAATCTTTTCTCCCTTGCAGATTTACTTTTTTGTTTTTTTGAGACGGAGTCTTGCCTTGTCGCTCAGGTTGGAGTGCAATGGTGTGATCTCAGCTCACTGCAACCTCCACCTCCTGGGTTCAAGCGATTCTCCTGGCCCAAGCCTCCCAAGTAGCTGGGATTACAGACTCGAGCCACCACAACTGGCTAATTTTTTGTATCTTTAGTAGAGACGGGGTTTCACTATGTCAGTCAGGCTGGTTTCGAACTCCTGACCTACGTGATTCACCTGCCTCGACCTCCGAAAGTGCTGGGATTACAGGCAAGATCTAACCCTAGCCAATAGGGGAATGACACAGCAGCAGGAGCGACCTGCATCAGGCATAAGTACCCCTTTTCCTCCCTTGTCCAAATATGCGCTTGCCATTGTTCCATCTGTGAGCTGCACCCTTCTATAGAAGTAAACTGCCTTGCTGAGGAAATTTATATTTGAATGCTACTTCTTTCTGCATCTAAAATTCTACTTATAACATGCCTGTAATCTCAACACTTTGGGAGGCTGAAGCAGGTGGATCACCTGAGGTCAGGAGTTTGAGACCAGCCTGATCAACATGGAGAAACCCCATGTCTACTAAAAATACAAAAATTACCTAGGCATGGTGGCAGGCACCTGTAATCCAAGCTACTCGGGAGGCTGAGGCAGGAGAATCGCTTGAACCCAGTAGGCGGAGGTTGCAGTGAGCCTAGATCACACCATTGCACTCCAGCCTGGGCGACAAGAGCAAGAATTAATATAAAAAAAAAAAAAATATATATATATATATATATGGATATATATATATATATATACACACACACACACACACACACACACATATCTATGGCATAGATTGTAGCAACTGTCCACTCTGCATGGTTCATATCAATGCTAATCCTCCCCAAATCCAGCAGGGTAGTGGGAGTAGACCACCTGGTACAGGCAATACGGGGCCACATTGTCTGTAAAGAGTATAAAGACCAGAAATGGTAGCTCATGCCTGTAATCCCAGGACTCTGGCCAGCTGAGGCAGGAGGATTGATTGAGCCCAGGAGTTTGAGATCAGCCTGGGCAATATGGTGAGACCCCATCTGTACTAAAAAAAAAAAAAAAAAAAAAAAAAAATTAGCTGGGCAGGGTGGTGTGTGCCTGTGGTCCCAGCTACTTGGGAGGCTGAGGTGGGAGGATCACTTGAGCTCAAGAGTCGGAGGCTGCAATGAGCTATGATGATGCTACTGCACTCCAGCCTAGGTGCCAGAGCAGTCTCTAAAAAGAAAAAAGAATTTAAAAACAAGAATAAAGCCAAGCACAAGCTGGTCTGCTTTTTATTGTCAACATGAGCCATGCAATACTCCACCCCCAAACAGTCTTTCCTTGGCCTAAGCTCTAAACAGCTGCTGCACTTCCTGTTGGGCTCTAATAATATATACATGCCCTTCAGAGGAGCACACGGCTGTTTCTTCTCCTTTAATAAACATTGTGGGCTGCGTCAGTGGCTCACCCCTGTAATCCCAGCATTTTGGGAGATGGAGGCTGGAGGATGGCTAGAACCCAGGATTCTGAGACCAGCCTGGTCAACATGGTGAGATCCCATCTCTACAAAAAATAAAACAAATTAGCTAGGCATAGTGGCACGTTCCTGTAATCACAGCTACTTGGGAGGCTGAGACAGGAGAATCGCTTGAACCTGGGAGGCAGAGGTTGCAGTGAGCTGAGATAGTGCCCTTGCACTCCAGTCTGGGCCACAGAGGAAAACGTTGTCAAAAAATTAAAAAAAAAAAAAAAAAAACTGAAACAAGCCAACAAAAAAAATTGTATTCTACACAGAAGTTAATCATGAGAAGCCCCAGGCACACAGCTACATGGCTTTGTTTTGTGAGTAGGTTCCCAGCAGGTGGGGATTGTCACTGCTCTGTCTCCTCAGGTCTCCGACTACCTGCAGCGCGTTGTATCCCTGAGCTCCAACAGCAGATGCGATGTAAACCTGGAAAGCACAATGGAAAGAAATGGAACTTCGGTGGCTTTCATTCTGACACCCCATCTGCAAGTAAAAACCTGGAATTTGCATGCGTGTGTACAGTTTAGAACAGCATGACAGCGGGACCTGGGAGGTGTACCATTTTTGTCTGGTGAGTGCAGATTTTAGTTCACACATTAAATATTTTATTAAACTCAAATAACACTTTTTTAAATGTTTTTTCTAATTTTTGCACCGGCGCAGTGGCTCATGCCTATAATTCCAGCACTTTGGGAGGCTGAGGCAGTGGATCACTTGAGGTCAGGAGTTCGAGACCAGCCTGGCCAACATGGTGAAACCCCGTCTCTACTAAAAACACAAAAATTAGCCAGGCAGGGTGGTGGGCACCTGTAATCCCAGCTACTCAGGAGGTTGAGGCAGGAGAATTGCTTGAACCCAGGAAGCAGAAGTTGCAGGGAGCCAAGATCCTGCCACTGCACTGCAACCTGGCTACAGAGCGAGACTCTGTCTCAAAAAAAAAAAAAAAAAAAAAAAAGATAACAACTGGGTGTCATATAAGCGGTAAAGGCCCCCAGGTGGTGTAACCCAATTTTGTAGAAAATGGAGGCTCAAGGCCAGGTGCGGTGGCTCACGCTTGTAATCCCAGCACTTAGGGAGGCCGAGGAGGGTGGATCACGAGGTCAAGAGATTGAGACCATCCTGGCCAACATGGTGAAACCCTGTCTCTACTAAAAATACAAAAAAATTAGCTGGGCGTGGTGGCGCGCGCCTATAGTCCCAGCTACTCGGGAGGCTGAGGCAGGAGAATTGCTTGAACCCGGGAGACGGAGGTTGCTGTGCGCCGAGGTTGAGCCACCACACTCCAGCCTGGTGCCTGGTGACAGAGTGAGACTCTGTCTAAAAAAAAAAAAAAGAAAATGGAGGCTCAAAGAGGGAAACTAACTTGTTCAAGGTCATGCTGCTGGTCAGTGGCAGAATCTGGATTCAAATCAGGTCTCTCCACACCAGTGTGAGATCCTGTTGTGGTTTTGAATATTTGTCCCCTCCAAAATTAGTGTTGAAATTTAATCCTCAATGTGGCAGTATTAAGAATTGGGGCCTTTAAGAGGTGACTGGGTCATGAGGGCTCTGCCAGATACATGGGTTATCACGGGAGTGGGCCTGGTACCTTTTTTTATTTTATTTTATTATTTTCTTTTTTTCTTTTTTTAAAGACGAGGTTTCACCATGTTGGCCAGGCTGCCCTTGAACTCCTGACCTCAGGTAATCCGCCCACCTCGGCCTCCCAAAGCGTTGAGATTACAGGCATGAGCCACCGCACCCGGACCTTTTTTTTTTTTTTTTCTGACACAAGAGTCTCACTCTGTTACCCAGGCTGGAGTGCAGTGGCATGATCTCGGTTCACTGCAACCTCAACCTCCCAAGTTCAAGCAATTCTCCTGCCTCAGCTTCCCCAATAGCTGGGTTTACAGGCGCTTGCCACCACACCTGGCTAATTTTTGTATTTTTAGTACAGACAGGGTTTCACCATGTTGGCCAGGTTGGTCTCAAACTCCTGACCTCATGATCTGCCCACCTCAGCCTCCCAAAGTGCTGGGATTACAGGCGCTCACCACTGCATCGGGCCAGGCCTGGTGTCTTTATAGAAAGAGGAAGAGAGACTTGAGCTAGCACCCTCATGCCCCTCCCCATCTGATGCCCTGGGCCACCTCAGGCCTCTGCAGAGAGACTCCACCAGCAAGGAGGCCCTCACTATATGTGGCCCCCTCAACCTGGACTTCCCAGCCTCCAGAACTGCAAGAAATAAAATGTGTTTCTTATAAATAACCCAGTTTCAGGGATTCTGCTATAAGCAACTGAAAATGGACTGAGATCCATTTTCATTCTGCCATCTTCCACATGCGCTGTGGGCCCTCCTGAAAGAAGGGCTTGACATCTGAGACCTTCAGGGCTGAGGGACATCAGAGCAGCCACTTCCCAGCTCACCTAGGGAAGGGAGGCAGGGCCACACGTGACAATTCAGGGAAAGAGAGGTGAGCACGCTGCAGAAAGGCGTCTGCAGGGAGTGAGTGTTGTGTGTGGTGTCAGGATAGCGAGTCAGCCCACATGTGGGACAGAAGGGACGAGGGTTTCTAGGGCAGCACTGCTCGCCTTGAAGGGCGGAAGCATACACCACCCCAAAATATGCCACGTAGGCATAAGGATTATTTTAAGCTCATTATTATTTAAGGCAATTGCTGTATTATTTTAGGCAATCAAGAAGCAGCAGATACCAGAAAAGCTCTCTGCTGTCCCTCTATTTGCCTAAAAGCAGGACATACATTTGTCAAGGTGTCCCTTCCCCTCTCTACCAGGAAGGACAGGAACTAATCCCTGGGACAAGTCTAGCCCCTCATCAGCCTGGAGGAATCTACACAGCAAATCTGTATAACGAGCCCCCTCCCACCATTAGTTCAGTCCCTAATTACTGCCTTATGTTCACCAGGGACAGAGCTAATGGGAGATGCAGAAGAGAACAGATTAGTTCTCAGATGGGAGCAACTATGCCTGAGACTTTGGAGGTAGGGAAGGGGTGCTCCTGGCATCTCGTGAGTTGAAGCTATCCTACGGTGCACAGGATAGCTTCCCACACGTAACAAAGAAGCATCCAGCCCCATATGTCAATATTGCTGAAGTTGAGACCTAAATAGAGACAGAGAGATCAGAAACAGAAAATCTGTCTGTCCCTCTGTCCCTCTGTCTCTCTGTCTGTCTCTCTATCTCTCCCTCTCTCTCTTTCTCTCTCTCTACCTCTCTCTCACACACACACACACATACACACACACACACACACACACACACAGAGGAAATGGCATCTGTTGGAGCTAACAGAACAAGAGAAAACTGGAATTGGGGAGCAGGAAGGGAGGGAGGGGAGGAGAAAGGCAAATAACCGGTCCCAGGGCCCCATCTGATCCAAGTTTCAAATTCGATAGGCTAACATTTTAAAGATTTGAATAATAATAAAAATGCCTGTGCTTCAGAAGAATACATTATCTGCATCCATCCCAAAGGCTGGCCGTTCTTCCTGGAGCACTGCAGGAAGAAGGAAAAGGAACCCAGTTCAGCTGCCAGCCGGGAAGGGGACGGGAGGAGAAGAGACCCAGGCTCAAAGGACATCAGTTACTCCTAGGAGAAAAAAAAAAAAAAAACAAAAAAAACCTTAAAAGTTATTTCTAATACATAAGCCACGAGATGTTGAAAGGGTGTATCTGTCCTGCTTCAGAACACCAGTTTCTCATCAGGAAGTACACCCTGGTTTTGAGATGGGATAGTTCTCTTGACGCCCTTCGTGGACAGGAACTGGAGTGGCTCCTGTCACTCAGCCTGCAGTCCATGGATGGCTAAGTGTTAACAGGTCAGCACAGGGTGGGGGTGACAGCCTCCTGCATCTGCCCTCTTTGATACTCGAGTTCTTGTTTGGTGTCCAGGAAGAATCAGGTCACATGAACTATTGAAGTGTATGTGGAGGACTTTATTGGACAATTAAAGTGGCTCTGAGCCGGATGGGGAACTGGAAAGGGGATGGTGCAGGAGGAAGATGATCTTTCCCTGACGCTGCACCGCCTGAAGTTAGCCGCATCTATCCGCAGTCTCCGGTGCTCAGCCACATGTATCCCTGAGGCTCAGCAGCCTGCTTCCCCAACCACTTGCATCAGCTGCTCCTGTTGCTCTGCCAGCTGAAGTCTTTTTGTGGGCACAGGATAGGGGTGTGGTGGGCCAAAAAGGCAATCATTTGAGAAAAAAAATGGGGTAGCTGTTTTCACTTAGGGCTGAAGTTGCAGACTTGAGAGTGGGGCTCAGCCGGGGGCCCAATCATTCTATATGGATATGACCCATGGACTCCCCAGAAAGCCCATCTGGGAGCTTCCAACTGCCCCCAAAAGCAAGGCTGAGCTCTTAGAGGCCCGAACTGTCCCCAACACTCAGCACAATGCCTGGGACAAAATTGGTGCCCAACATATGTGAGTGGATGGTGTTTGTTTCTTTGTTTTGAGACAGAGTCTCTGTTGCCCAGGCTGGAGAGCAGTGGCATGATCTCAGCTCACTGCGACCTCGGCCTCCTGGGTGCAAGCAATTCTCCTGCCTCAGCCTCCCAAGTAGCTGGGACTACAGGTGCATGCCACCACACCCAGCTAATTTTTATATTTTTAGTAGAGACAGGGTTTCACCATGTTGGCCAGGCTAATCTGGATCTCTTGACCTTGTGATCCACCTGCCTCGGCCTTCCAAAGTGCTGGGATTACAGACGTGAGCCACTGCGCCAGGCCTGAGTGGATGGTTTTCAACAGCTAAACTTAACCTCATCCAGCCAAGGTCCTTCGCCCTCCTCTACCTCCGTCCCTCACTGTGCTCTTGCCACACCAGCTTCCTTCCTCACCCTCAGACCATCAGCATATTCCCCGGGGCAATGCCCGGGGGCATTTGCACTTTCTGTGCCCTCATCTCAGAACTTCCTGACTGACTCCCTCACTCGCTTCAGGGCTTTGCACAAGTGTCCTTTTACAAAATTACCGCTTGCTCTTTCCCTTTCTGCCTCTTAGGGACTGAATTCCCAACCCCCCATGGGATGGTATAAGGAGATGGGGACTTCGGGAGGTAACTAGGTTTAGAAGAGGCCATAAGGGGCTGGGTACAGTGGCTCACACCTGTAATCTCAGCACATTGGCAGGCCTAAGCAGGAGGATTGCTTGAACTCAGTAGTTCAAGACCAGCCTGGGCAACACATGGAGACCCTGTCTCAAATCAAAATAATAAATTTTTTAAAAATAAAAATAAGATAAAACATGCCATGAGGGTGGGTCCCCCATGATGGCATTAGTGCTCTTCTAAGAAGAGACACCAGAGTGGCCGGGCACCGTGGCTCATGCCTATAATACTAGTACTTTGGGCGGCTGAGGTGGGCAGATCATGAGGTCAAGAGTTCGAGACCAGCCTGACCAACATGTTGAAATCCCATCTCTATTGAAAATACAAAAATTAGCCAGGCATGGTGGTGCATGCCCATAGTCCAAGCTGCTTGGGAGGCTGAGGCAGGAAAATCGCTTGCACTCGGGAGGTGGAGGTTGCAGTGAGCTGACATCACACTACTGCACTCCAGCCTGGGCATTAAAGTGAATGAGACTCTATCTCAAAAAATAATAACAAGATAAAAAATAAAATAACTGCTTTATCCCAGATTTAAAATATTAGTACTTATTGTATTTGGGCTCTGGGGTACATGTGCATGTCCTGCATCCTGCAGCATTGTTGCATAAGTACATACACGCCATGGTGGTTTGCTGTCTCCATCCCCAACCCCCCGTTGCCTACATCAGGCATTTCTCCCCATGTTATCCCTCCCTGCCCAACCCCCCCATCCCCCCACCCCCTCCACCTCCTACCTAGCCTTGTGAGTGTTGTTCCCTTCCCTGTGCCCAGGTGTTCTCATTGTTCATCACCTGCCTCTGAGTGAAAACATATGGTATTTGGTTTTCTGTTCTGTGTCAGTTTGCTGAGAATAATGCTTTCTAGATTCATTCATGTCTCTACAAAGGACATGAACTCATTGTTTCTTATGGCTGCATAGTATTCCATGGTGTATATATGCCACATTTTCCCTGTCCAGTCTATCATCGATGGGCATTTGGGTTGGTTTCAGGTCTTTGCTATAGTGAACAGTGCTGCAGTGAACATATGTGTGCATATGTCTTTATAATAGAACAATTTATAATCCCTTGGGTATATACCCAGTAATGGGATTGCTGGATCAAATGGAATTTCTATTTCTAGATCCTTGAGGAATCGCCACACTGTCTTCCAAATGGTTGAACTAATTTACCCTCCCACCAACAGTGTAAAAGTGTTCCTTTTTCTCCACATCCTCTCCAGCATCTGTTGTCTCCAGATTTTTTAATGATTGCCATTCTAACTGGTGTGAGATGGTATCTCAGTGTAGTTTTGATTTGCATTTCTCTAATGACGTGATGATGAGCATTTTTTCATAGGTTTGTTGGCCGCATATTTGTCTTCTTTTGAAAAGTGTCTGTTCATATCCTTCGCCCACTTTTGAATGAGTTTGTTTGTTTTTTTCCTGTAAATCTGCTTTAGTCTTTGTAGATTCCGGATATTAGCCCTTTGTCTGATGGGTAGATTGTGAAAATTTTTTCCCATTCTGGTGGTTGCTGGTTTACTCTAATGATTGTTTCTTTTGCTGTGCAGAAACTCTTAAGTTTAATTAGGTCCCATTTGTCTATTTTGGCTTTTGTTGCCATTGCTTTTGATGTTTTAGTCATGAAGTCCTTACCTGTGCCTATGTCCTGAATGGTTTTGCCTAGGTTTTCTTCTAGGGTTTTTATGGTGTTAGTTCTTGTTTAAATCTTTAATCCATGTGGAGTTAATTTTTGTATAAGGTGTAAGGAAGGGGTCCAGTTTCAGCTTCCTGCATATGGCTAGCCAGTTTTCCCAACACCATTTATTAAACAGGGAATCCTTTCCCCATTGCTTGTTTTTGTCGGGTTTGTCAAAGATCAGATGGTTGTTGATGTGTGGGGTTACTTCCAAGGCCTCTGTTCTGTTTCACTGGTCTATATCTCTGTGTTGGTACCAGTACCATGCTGTTTTGATGACTGTAGCCTTGCACTTTCCATGTGAAACATGCCATTAGAATGAAGTTTTAGGCTAACACAGCCATTATTTAAAAAACAATTGTGAAAGACAAATAGAAAGGGAGGTTCTTAGGCCTTGATTGATGCTGGCAGCGGAGTGTAGCATCCACTTGGAAATACTTACTATTGCCTGGAACTCAGCCACCATGCCCCTGTGATGCCCTCCCGGCAACAGCAAGTTAATTATTAAGTCATATTCATTTATAAGAATTGTCATTTTTTTCTTTGTCTTGTTTTCCTTCCTTTCCTTTCTCTGTCAAGTCATCTTTGGGAAGGTTTCTTAATTTTCAGAAAAAAATATTCTGCAATCCAAGAATAAAATTAATTATAATGACATATTGGCCAAAATGAAAACAAAATGACAAATAATCTGTGGGCTGAAACTTTCCCAAAGCCAAGAATAAATAAAATGTCTTTTAAAGTGCCTGGTGGAGGAGGCTGATAAAAGAACTCAATTATCTGTTGGGGTTTTTTTTTTTTTTTTTTAAGTCTGTGATATCTGACTTTAAAAGGGAAAAAAGTGATAAAATGTTTAAGGGTATAAAATAAAATAGAAGTTCATGAGCTTTTGTGAATTTGGAGATTTGAGAGAAAATATAATCTTAGTAAAAAAGCTAATGAATCTGTGGGCTTGCTTTCAAAAATAGCATCATTCAATCCACTTCCTCTCCTCTGTGTTAAATTGCTTCAGTTGCACAACTAGACACCTGACCACCTATTAATTTTATTAGAACCTAAACTGGTTTACTGTAAACAGGTACCATATTTCGTTTCCCCCCGATTTGCCTCATTTCCATAAGGGACTAGAAAAAACACAATTTGCAAGGAGCAAATATTTATAATTGCAAGAGTTTGACAGGGAATAGGGAAAGTTCCAGAAGAAAAGAAAAGAGATCTGGAGAATGCCACGCAGGCATATGCAGAGGGGTCTTTCCACTCTTAGCTATTATTTGACTTTACCTGGGCACTGTCCAATTTCTGAGGTCCAGCAAATGCCCCAGGTGAGATCTTTCCTTAGATAACTTTTGTAGGAGATACACAGCCTTGAAAAATAAAAGACTGCCATAATTGAGAGGTGTCTACAATGAATCCTATCCTAGCACTTTCTTCACTGACAAGTATTTTGGGAACTTTTCTCTGTGGAAAATGAGGAGTTCTAGAGAATGCATTATAGTTATTGAATGCCTACAAGTATAATAACAATTTTAGTTGAGTCTGGAGCCAGGTGCAAGAAAGAGAACCTCTTCCAGCTGTCAAGGAAATCAAAAACTAGGTGAGAAAGGAGTAGTAGTCATAATAATAATACTAATAACATCAACAGTAATAATAGTTGTCATTGTACTTGCTGCTTGCTGTTCTGGTGCCAGGACATAAATGTCTTCTCATGAGTGTCATATTATAATTTTCACAAGTCTTTAGATACTGTTTTTGTCCCCATCTTACAGGTAAAGCAACTGAGGCAAAGAGAGGTTTAGTAACTTGCCTATACCAGCTTGCTAGTAAGTGGCAGAGCCAAGTTCAAAGGCAGAAGATTTGGTCTAGTGGGCCTGCCTCCTCTTGACCACGAGACCACACTACTTCTCAAGGACATTGTGTTGGTCCATTCAGGCTACTGTCTGAGCATACCCTAGACTGGGTAATTTATAAACAACAAAAATTTGTTGCTTACAATTCTGGAGGCTGGGAAGTCCAAAATCAAGGCACCAGCAAATGTGGTATCTGGCAAAGACTCACTTCCTTCTCCATAGATGATGCCTTCTTGCATCCTCACATGGTGGAAGGGACTAATAAGCTCCCTTGGACCTCTTTTATAACTTCAGTAATCCTATTCATGACAGCAGAACCCTCATGACCTAATCCTCTTCCTTCAGAGGCTCCGCCTCTTAATATTTTATTGTACTGGGGATTATATTTCAGCATATGAATTTGGAGGGAGACACAAACATTCAGAGCATAGTAGATGAAGACCTTGACACGGCTCACAAAGACCTATAAAAAGGATTTGCGGTGCATAGAGAAGAGAGTGACTCGTGGAAGAGTCAAGAAGGACTTCTCAAGCAAGATGACATTTCAGGAGACAGAAGGTGGTCAGTCTAACAGTAGAAAATGAAATCAGTAGAAAACAACATGGAAAATTCTGTTTTTAAATTACTGTGTTGGAGAGTGATTTAATATGGCTATGTTTTATGCCAGATTTTTTTAAAAGCCTTTCATGCATAAAACTATAGTGATCTATTTAGATTCTTTAAAATATGTACACATATACATGCATGAATTTCATTATGTGGATATGTAAATTAATGTATTGGGTGAGAGATTATGTTTTAGAATATAAGCGAAAAACCATGTTATGATTAACTTTAAAGAACAATCTAGTTTTGGACATTGTGGCAGTTGTTTTTAATATCCACAAGTCAGCTGAATTAGGAAACATAAACTATATGTTTGTACTTCACATTTAGCACTGTACGAGGTCAGCCTCTTCCTCCAGAGGCAATGCCAGATGATGGTTGCTTGTACAGGGCAACAGTCCAACGAAACAATTAATCCAAAGCTCATTCAGAGATGAGAAGGGACTCATTTCATTCACTCATTCATTCATTTTCACAGACTCATTGACTCTTTTATTCAACAAATTTTTTTGTGTAGTTCCTAAGCCCTGTAGTTGGCTGTGGGGTGGCCTGGCCAAGGGGCATGTTAGCCAGAGTAGAAGAGGCAAGAGCTGGGTCTTGGTGGCCAGGCTGAAGGAATAAAGTATAAGGTTGGCCATTACAGAAGAAAGTGATTGGACATCAGTCTAGACTAGACTGCCCAAAGGAAAGTACCAAAGCATCCCTGATCCAGGCCACTGTTGATGTCAGAAGGGGTGGGGCTTTTGGCATCTTATAGGGAGTTCCCAGTCGTGACACGTGATAGTTCTGAATGGTCCACATAATTAAGGCATTGATTAATTCTAAATAAATCAGGGGGAGGGAGATGGAAATGATTAGATAGGTTGTTTCAGTTGCAGTCACATTAGCAACGGGATTCAGGAAGGGCTCCCATTCTGATGGGAGCTTTGGGAGCTTTGGATTGCAGAAACTCTTCCCCCTGAGCTCGGCATCCATCACAGAGCTTGGAAATATGAACTGGAGTTTCATGAGCAATGGGGAATCAGAGCTTCTTAACAGGATACTCGATACTGGGTTTGCAGCAACACACTTAGATTGGCAGCAACCTCCCTTCCACAGTTGTCAGGTCTACTCTGTTCTAGGCACTGAATGTACATTATTGAATTATCATAGCAGCCCAGCAAGGTTGATGCCATTATCCCATTTTACAAATGAAGAGACTTAGCCAGTGAGAGAACCAGGTTTCAAACCCAGAGTTTTCTGACCCCATAGCCCACGTTCTTCCTAGTTTACTATGCTACTTCTCCTGAGCCAGTATGAGCCTCAGTCACTGGCCAGAGAGATTAATTCAGGATTTTGTCAGGGATAGCCTGAAGTCTCAAAGTCTTCAGCCAGTATCTGAGCAGCTCAGATGGAAAAGGCTGAGACTCTTCAGCCAGTATCTGAGCAGCTCAGATGGAAAAGGCTGAGACTCACACGATGCTAAATGTAATAGACGTGAATGATTGAATGATTGTCCTAGTCACTATTAACCAAATGCTGGATAACATGGAGCACATAGTGACATTCAACAGAGTTACATTCTCTGCCTTCTAGGATCTTCCAACCCAAGGTGCATGTTTACTTGCTTGAATATTGAACTGTGAGAAGAAAAGTTGCTACGTTTGTGCAAGTTATATTTATTATGGATGCTAAATTCCTGTAAATTACCTCAAACATCCCTAGAATAAAGTACTTTATTTTAGCCCAGGTGCCAACTGACTGACTGAGTGAATGAATGAAGGCATGCTTGCTTGCTCTTATAGATGAGCTCTTTTGCTGCGGGTAAACTCAAAGAAAAAAATATTTTTCCTTACCCCTTAAAGTGAGTCTACTTTGTTTTGTGGGAGGTAGCAATTTATAGACCTGTCTACACATTATTTTCTAAATCTCAAGCATTTTGGAAGAGCAGATGGGGTACCATACTGTATACACTAATCATATATTTTGAAATGTATTTCTTTTTGAGCAATTTGGTGATGCTTTATTTAGCAAGAGCCCTTGAAAGTTTCAAAAGCAACAATCCAAAGAACATGAGTGGCTGAGAGCACGGTAGACAGACAGACCCTCCAGCACAAGGCTAATGCTTTTTAAAATGTGCCGGGGACCCTGGCCCTGGGCCCTATTCCTCCTGCCCCTGGAGATGATGATACACGTTGTCACTGGGAGAGGGAGTGAGTGGATTGAGCCTGATTATTGGATGCTTTGTAAATCCCCTGGGTGACTGTGATATGCACCTAGGGTGGAGAATCAACCTTCTACACTCAGATAATCAGTGCTACTCTTAATATCTCATTCTCTTGAGACTCATATTTTCACTTGTAAAATTATTAGAGAAACAGAAAAGGAAACCCCATCCTTTTTACATGTCCTAAGAGCCACAGGGGGAGCAAAGAGGTGTTGAGCACCTCCTATATTGCCAGAAGTTTAATTTATAGATCTGGTTTAATCTGTACAAGAACTCAAGAATGTTTAAAGAATTAATTGGCCCTCAGATGTGGAGTTGAGTTATGCATATTGCCTAGTTCATAGCTTATTGTCATCCTAAGGCCGGGCCAGACCCTCCTCTTATTTTGTTATTGTTTCTCTTCACCCCCTACTTCCCACACCCATTTCCTTCCCTCCACATAGAACCACCTAATATGCTAGAACTAAAATGAATGTGTGTCTTTACAAAATACATATTATTTTGTGTGTGTTTGTTTTAATTTACATAAATGATACATCTTTATAATATAAATAGACTTATAAAAAGTAAGAATGCTTCTTATTTTTTCACTCAGCATGTTTCCAGATATATCTGTGTTGTTGTATAAACTTCCCACATTTGCATAGTATTTCATTGTCTGCATTTATTCCATTTTGTTCATATCTTCCCCAGGTGATAGACACTCAGCTCCCTGCTGCCACAAAGAATTCTGCAGCTAACATCCTCATTTGTGACCCTTGGGGACGTGTGTGAGAGTTACATCTGGGATATGTGTCCAGGAGTTGGATCCTGGAGTCCAGATATGATATACGCCTCTTTAATTTCAGATTTTACTAAGAGAAACAAATGAGAGTTCCCATCTCCTTACATCCCCATTTGGTATGAACCACCTTTTGAATGTTTATCATTCTGATGGCTGAGAGTGACATTTAGTTGTTTTAATTCTTATACCTTGGATTACTAGTGAGTTTGAGCATCTTTTCGCATACTTTCTACCCATTTGGATTTTTCCTTCTGCAAATTGCATTTTTAGATCCTTTATCCAATTCTCTATTTTTCTCATATTCTAGGTGTTAAGCCCTTGTCAGCTTCAGATGTTAAAACAGTTCACTGCATTTATAATTTGATAATTTATTAATAATTTCTTTTTTAACAAAAATCCTTACAATTTAATGTAGATAAATCCAACAATTTTTGTCTATGGTTAGTGATTTAAGTATCTTTTTTATGAAATAATTTTCTACCTAGAAGGATATTATTCCGGTTTTTGTGAATAAGGAAGTTATTTCTTATTCAGTACTGTTGCCCAAGGTCACGCTATTACTTAGCAGCAGGATTTGAAACTACTAATAATTACCTGTTAATAAATTAAAGCAGGTTATTCTCACTTTAAAAGCAATCAAATATTATTTCCACTAAAAAGATTTCCTTTTACTCAGAGATCTCAGAAAAATTGAGATCTCTGAGTAAAACTCAGGAAATCTTTGAATAAATGCAAACAATAAATGCAGCTTCCATCAGTCAGATTCCACTGAATTTTCCTTTCTATCCCTAAATTCTTGCAAAGTGTCTCAAATTGCATTACAACCAGGCTGGTTGAAATTACAGCTTTGGCCTTCATTAAGCTAATTACCACTTCTACCCAAATTGAGCCATTTTGCTCCAATAACACTGTAAACCAGTCCTTCCTCTGTGATGTCTCAGCCTTGCCTAGGAAAGTATGAAGCTGATGTCAGAATTTTCTATCTCCTTAGAGCAGGAGGTTTTCAGCTGTTTCTCTGAGGTGCTCTGGGATGCAGCTCAGGTGTCTGATAGGCAGTGTAAGAGGAATGAGGGTGGAAACTGGGGAACCAGAAGGAAGGCTGGGCACAGGCCCCCTCCTCAATTTAACGCACACAAGTGTTGCCTTATTGGTTTTATACTTTAGGCATTATGTAAGTAAAATATATTAGAAAAGGGATTCTACTGCTAAAGGGAATGTGGGGGGCAGGGGAAGAATTCGGAAGCATTGTTTTAAAAAACTAGACTACTTAATATAAACTGATGTATTTTCATCTGCTCATGATACATTTATATAGTGCTTTAATTTGGAAAAACACTGTTACGTAATATTTGAGTTTATAAAACCTGATAAGATAGGCATATCTATACCACTATGGCACAGTTCCTCACAATTAAAGCTTCATATCACAGACTGTCCTAGCAGGTGGCCAAAGGGCTGCATCTCAGGAGTGTGGCAGGGATTATCACCAGCTTCGGTAGAAGCTGGACCTAGATGGTCCCTAATCTCCCTGCCCATGCAAAGATGTTATGACTGGAAATGGGAAGAGAGAAAAGTAACACCAAAAGAATGAACTAAACTAAGCCTCCTGCCTGTTGGAGGTAGGGAGGATGGATGTCCCGTGTTTATTGAACACCTGTTATGGGATAGTCATCCAGGAGCCTCCTTCCACAGAATCCTTACAGCAACTCTGGGAGGGAGGTATTGCTGAATCCATTTTAAAGGTGACAAAACTGAACCTCATAAAAGTAAAGGGAAAAGCTTAGATTTGCTCCCTGAGCTCGCCAGCTCCCAAACCATTGTGTGTTCTTTCCACTCATGAGGACGACCCCAAATAAACACATCAGTTGGCCGCACAGAGCCTTATTTAGGCAGTGGCTGTTTGGGGAAGGAAGTTCTTTATAAGTACTTCTGTCTTACACTGGGCATCATGTTGATGCCTGCATCTTTTTCAGTGCTCACCTCCTGCTTAGGGGTCAAGCCACATCATCTCTGGCTTCTGGCTGCATTCATCCTCCTCACTGATCAGGTCACTCACTGTGACTCAGCTGTTAGCATCTCTCCTGCTTTGATATCTTGGATTGCCGACATAAACACATACTATTCTTACTTTGCCTCAGAAAGGAAGATTGGAAGACAGCAGTCCAGCCTTCTGGTTTACCAAGTTGTTGACTCTTCTTGGCTTTTTCCATTCATTCATGAATTCTTTCTGTACTTCAAGCTGAAGAGATGTGTATGGCTGGAAAGCTCTTTGTGGTAGATCCATCTCTGAGGTCTGGATGGGGGCTGAATGTGATCGCAGCTTTGAGGATCTTTGCTTTTTGTCTTCTGACTAGAATGCTTTATAGTATGAAATCACTTTTTCCCCCTCCTATCTTAGATAAAAGAATAATGTGGCTGAGAAATTTTGTTTCAAACATGCATATATGAGTAGTGTTCTGAGCAAGACAGAAAAGTTACCAAAAATAAATGCATGTAAGCTTAGCCTTTTACTAATAGGGCCAATTGTTTAAGAAACCACTTTGTTAGCACCAGGCACAGTGGCTTGAGCCTGTAATCCAAGCTACTCAGGGGGCTAGGCAGAAAGATTGGCTCTCTTGAAGCCACAAGTTCAAGACCAGCCTGGGCAGCATAGCAAGAACCCCCCCCATCTCTTAATTTTTTATTTTTTTTTAATTAGCAGGATATGATGGTGCACACCTGGATTGCTTGAGCCCAGGAGTTCAAGGCTGTAGTCAGCTATGATTGTACCACTGTACTCCAGTCTGGGCAACAGAGGGAGACTCCATCTCTTCAAACAAACAAACAAACAAACAAACAAAAAACTGCTTTGCTAAATGAAAGCTGTATGGATTTCACAATATGAATTTCTGAATTTCTGGAATCTTGCATTTTATACCAGAAGGCAGTTTACTCATGAGAGTTAAGAATGTACATTCATTTCATATACTACCTTACATTTTGCAAAGTGCTTCCATATGCATGATCTGTTTTACCTTAATTCCTCTATAGGGGAAATTTTATCATCTCTATTTCATATACACAAACTAAGATGCAAAAAACCTTAAACTTTCTACTATGGCAACAGTTTAAAAAACAAAGGACATTTTGCAGTCGCCTACGCCTAACACATACAAGTAATGTATTTCTTTAGCCACAAACAATACTAAGTTGATGAAGAAATAATATTATACTTTGGGACAGCTGATTTATGTGAATTGTCATTCAGCTGACACTCAGATCAATATCAAGGAGGCTAGATTCATGGAATTAAGCAGAGCTTCATATTATCCACATGAAGCTTGGGCTCTCATTGTGAACTGTTTTCCTTACCCTTTCCTTTCAAGACAGCTTCCCATAACTAGCTGCCACTGGCCAGCTTCAGTCAAAGCCCCAGAAACTTTTTGGAGGCAGAAAAACACACATGTGCATGTTCACAAAGTATGGCACAATTTCAGTTTGTTGGTAGAACTTCCAAGTAATAATCCTTGCTTTAAATGGGACGTGGAGTTTTAAAACTCCAAACAAATCTCTGCGCTGCCAAGTCCTATACTGAGAGACTGTCAAGGATCCTATCCCAGTGCTGTATGATTGGAAGATTCTAGGTAGGACCACATGCTTTGTTATCAGCAAAAGTCAGAAGATTAGCAAACAATTGCAGTACCCAGAAACTATAGCATAGGGACCCATTTTAACTCTTGTATACATCACTCAAAACCTTTTCCTCATGACCTTCTGCTTTGCGTGTTTTACAAACTCCTCTCCAAACTTTCCTCCAAGATGCGGCTAGTAGAACACATGTTCAGGCTCTGTTATTATTTATTGACTTATATGTGGCCTTTCTTGTCCCAATTCAATACATAAGGCAAAGATTCTACCATAAGGACAGTAACAATGGTGAACACACACTTGATCTTCCATCTTGGCTTCAGTGGGTCAAACTCTGTATGCAAAATTCAACTCACTTTTGCTATAACAGAAAAAAAGTTCTATAATTTTCACCTCCAAATTTTGACTCTTTCTACAAGTAATTTCCCATGAAACAAACTTATTAAATACATTCTATTCCCCCATCTAAGCTTGTTGACATTCCTCTCCTCTAATACAATAGCCTTTCAGATCAACAGGGTCCCCAAACAGATACAGAACTATATTAAAGTTTTCTGTCATTTAATATGTACTGGGTACTTGCTACATACTAGGTTTCCCTCAAGGAATCCAATCTGATGAATGTGGCAAATGTGAGTTTATAAATTACACGTAGTATAATTAACACAGCAACAGACCCAGAATGTCATGTTGTGCATGCTCCACCGTTCCTTATCTGAAGGGGTGAGTCATTCCCTTCTCAGGGCACTACCGCCTCCTGAGCGGTATGCTAAGTGCTTTGGAGATGGATCCTCAGATGAATCTTGACTTTGAGATACTTTCACAGCTTCACAGAGATACATAAAATAAGCTTTATAGTGGGAGGTAAAAGCGATACATGCCATACGTATACAGAAAAACAAAGAGAAAACTGTTTATTGAGCACATACTGCGCACCAAAAATTATTTTCAGCACTTTCACTTACATTATCTAATTTAATATTCCTAACTGTGCTTGAGGCTGGTATTATCTTCAATTTACAGAGAAGAAAATTAAGGCCCAGAGGTGATAAATAACCTGCTGAAGAAATCTTTGTTCCTAATACTCATGCTATTTTCACTCTCTATCGCTAAAATGCCTTACAAAAGATATCGAAATAATAAAGTGAGAAAGAATATGACCCACTTAGTTTCGGTTTTTTTCTCAGCTTCATTGATCTCTTTCCTCCTGCCCACTACAGGTAAGTAGATACCTGGGACATACTAAGTGGTTGGCCCTTAGGAGCTTTAACTGTTATGGATATTCTGGTAATTTCAAAAATAAATCCATTTGGATATGGCCCAGCACCTCCCTCCTGTCTTTCTCTGGTGATTTATATAGTCTCTATTAGTGCTCATGTTGGAGATAAATAACTGTGCTGCCTTCCTAGGCTGACTTCCCAGAGGTATGCCATCCTAAGCATGGGTATTCCTTAAGGAGACTTGAGTGTGGCAGCACCTTTTCTTGTAATCAGAGCCTCTCATATCCCTTTTAACACGACCACTGACAAACCCTCTGTAGTGTCCTTTCTTAGGTGGGAATTATTACAGCTCTAGTACATCTAGTCAGCATCTCAGAAGTTGCTGGATGTACTCACTAAATGTCCCAGATTTCATCTTTCTCACAATTTAACGTTTTAAATAAATGCCAGCAAGCTTCACCGCATTGGAAAATTACTATATGTCTGAAACAACTTGGATATCAATATTTGTCATGCAGCCTTCCTCGCTGTAACATCTAAAGCAATACTCATTTAGCTGACGTGCGTTCTCTGCATGGTGTTTACCCAATAGTCATCACTCATGTTTGCTCATGAGGTGTTGGGGTGATGAGCTGAGCTGCTGTATTCTCAGCTGGGCCTGGAGCCTGCTTAGTTTGGCACTGATTAATGATGTGTGGGGAGCAGGCAGTTTGCAGAGCCACCTTAGAAACCCAGTTAGCTAAAGACAAATAGCTGAGAGTTGGCTGATGGGAGCAAGGGAGGTGGGCTCTTGAGAAAGAAGAGTCATTTTGAGAGATTTCAGCATGGCTTTTGGTGATCCTAACTAGGGGAAGGGACAGATTATGCAATAGATGATGCTTTTGGTCTGGCTTCTTGGTAGGCACCCCTTTCACAGGATCAGGTCTAAGGCATGTTACTCGTGTATTCACATAACAGCGTTGTATCTCTGTGCTTTGAGTTTCACCATTTATAAACCCTCTTATAGACAAAATGCACTTATTACCAGTAAAGTATCATGAGATGTTCGTTTGGAAGATCTTATGCCAAAAAAGCAAGCATTTACAGCCTTGCTTTTTATTTAGCAAGTGGATTTTACACTGGAAAAGGTTTTAATATGGCCCCATATGGTATTTATTTTGCCTTATGTCCTTCCTATGTCTCGTTTTTCTTTCTCATTTCATTCACCTATTGTGTTATGTTGGTTTGGCATCCACTTCTTTTCTCAAATTGTATCCTTTGTACTTTATATTCTTTAGGTGGGGAAATGAGGAAAGGATACACTGATCTTGAAGTAGCAGAGATAATGTCTCAGCCCTGCTTGGGGCGCCGTCCTTTCAGTGGCATGGCAAAACCAAGCGCAAAGTATTTTTTATTGGCCTTTCCAGAATAGACGTCTTTCTCAACCCAGCGCCATGTAGGTGGCTGTTCCTGGCAGAGAACACCTTTCTCTCTCATACTGTAAGTTCCTTTGGCAACTCCTGACCAGAGACAGTAGCAACATAGACTTCCTAACGATAAATAACCCCTTGTTTAAAGGGCATTTTCTCACAAGCTTATTCAGAATACTCAAGCCAGAAGTTCTAAGGATGTCCAAACCCATTTGGGGGGAAAATAGAGGTAAAAGGATGTGCTGAAGGTTACCCAAGAGCAGTAGGAAAAGAAAGGCACAAAGCTAGGGAGGTGCCTGGTGTCCTCCTTATCTATTAATCTTTGACTGTATCACTTTGTTCCTCTGCTCCAAGATCTTGCATTTCCAGCCATCATTTATGTCTGGTCCCATCAAACCTCCTTGACCAACCTTCTCTCTTTTAATCCTTGCCCCACATGGTAAGGTCTGCACTGTATACTCCATTTACTGGGAATCTGAGACTTAGAGAGGTTTAGGAATTTGCCCAAGGACACACAGATGGCAAGAGAGCAAGCCAAGAATTTGGAATCAGTTTGGCCTGATTCCAGTGCCCGCTGCTTTCCTTCCACCTTTCACTAAAGCCAAACTGATCTTCAGCAGTTGCCTTTCCATTGACCTGCAAAGTTCTAACCACTCCCCTTACTCTACTTTTTGGATTGAGATTATACCCATCCTGCAGGACCCATCAGAGCCTGCTTTGTTCATTTAGTGTTTCCCAACCACCCTGAAATGGAAGTGGTCTTTCCTTCTTTGAATCACATGGCACTAGAGCCTGCTCATTTGGCGCTAGTGCCTGCAAAGCAGACAGCCTGGAGCAGCTAGAAGTAGGGAGCTTTAGGTTAAAATCCCTGCTCTGCCACTATCTGGGGTGTGATTTTGAATAAGCCACTTAATTCTCTCTTGGCAGATGCATCAACCTGACCCCTAAAGTCCAGCTTAGCCAAAAAATCCAGGATTCTAAAGTTATTATATTATTACTAATAATATTGTGAGTGTGAGTTAAGTCCTGTACCAGTCTGTGCCTCCCTCACTCCTACTTTCCTGCTATCTATGCCCACGTCACCCCTCGTTTCCTGCTGTCTATGCAATGACTTATGCAGAAGGGGCAATGGAGTATTGATGAGAGACACTTTTTGGTCTTCAGTTGTAACTCACTCCCATTTATTTGTTTGTTTATTCATTTGCTCATTGATTCATTTATTTATTGCTGGCATTTAACTTTTCTGTTACTTCACAAGATTCTTTCTGTGATCTTCTGGAGGCCTCACCAGTACTTTGGGACAATATAGTCATTGGTTTGGAATTAAATCCTTGGAGAAAGGGACTTTCCATTTTTTAATATAACTAAAGCAGATAAGGAAAAGTCACTCTTAAAATGTGAGATCTCAGAAAACAAAACTTAGGCAAATAACCCATAAACACTTTGTAACATTTTCAGCATTACGGTTTTTCCATTGAATCAATCCTTGTGTACCTATATGTACAAGCCCATAGTTAACAACCTGCGCATATGAAAAAAGAACCAATTCATTTAAATAATTGAGTTCATGCCATGTTCAATGGCACATGTCCTCTTTTGCTCCTAAAATCTTTGATCACTCTTTAGCTTCTCTAGGTCCTCAGGCATTCGTTGTAGGAGACGGCAGTTCTGCCTACCCCATCAGCAGACATCATTTTGCAAAGCAGAAACCATCTTTGTCCCTTCTACCCCCAGCAAATTCCCTGCCTCCCCGTTTTCACCTGTTAGGTGTTCATGCTAATTTATCACAATTATAACAGAAGTAAAATTCTCATGGTGGATGGATTTCATTTATAATAAACACCCTTCTTGTTTACTTACTACTTGAGTGTTTACTTCTCACTAGGAGCTATGCATTACTCACTCATCTTTTCACCAACTTAGTGCAGTGGCATTCATTAATCGTAGGTTAAAGTTAAAAACATTTTTCATCCAACTCTCACATTCTGAAGTCAACTTCAGCGCCATGATTCCATTGTAATAGTTTAAAGCATACGCTTTCTAATTACAGAACTTGGATTTAAGTCTCTCTTCTGTCATTTACCAGTATAAATGCCCTGAGACTTGGTTTCTGCAACTGAAAGAAAGGGACAGTCTCTATTTGGTAGGATTCTTGTGACGATATAATGAGTTAAAAGATTCCAAGCTTAGAGCACTGTGCCCATGCTTAGTAAACACCCAGGAAATGCTAATAGTCAGCATTCTGTTGCCTCTGGCAGATAGGAGGTGCTTTATATGCACCCAACTCACTTGATACTCAGCCTAATTAGGTGGAAGAGAGGATGGGTATTAAATTCATTTTCAGTTTTTAAACTTCTCATTCTTGAATTTTCTAATTCAAGAATTAGAATGCATGGTGAGGTCCACATAATATATATGCTCCTCTGAAATAAGAAGTTGAAAACTGCTGATACACTATGTAATTTACAATTTATTTATTTTTGAAGCTTGTTTTAATTGTCACTTTACATGATACATGCCGCTTTTTCCCGTCCTTCACAGTATCTTTTTAAAAAAATGACAAAACTTAACATGGCATTGGCTCTGCTATATAACAAAATGCTAATACAAGTTATATCCTTTTGGAAATCATTTTGTTTGTTTTTAATAAACAAGTAGCAAGAACATTTTTGATTTATAAATAACCATTACTTCTAAAAAATCCTCAGTAATTTCATACAAATTATAATTCTAAGAAAGTTCCTTAGACATTGATTATAGTCAGAAATCTTTTTCTAGTTACAAAATCACTGAAATTTGAAAAGAAGGAAAGAAGTGGTTGTGCTCAACATCATTAGGTCTAGAATTTGTTCACTATTTCAGTTATTCAACAAACATTCAACAAACTCCTTCTAAGCTGAGTGCTTGGCACTGTTCTAGGACCCATAACTATGTCCTTACCACAACCAGCCCATTATTTTCAGAGGTGTTAGTATTGACTTCAGTGGCCAAGATGGGAAGTGACATAGAAATACTGTTTAGCTATTGGATCAAATAACTTTCACAAGGACATGAAACTGAACGCAAGTTCAGGCCCTGAAAAAAACTTGGATTAGTCCTCAAGGAAGTCTAGTTAGTGCTTATTGGGACTTTTAAGAAAACCTAATCCAAAGTTACTGACCCATCCTATGTGTTAGGTGGGATTAACTAGTGCCCACCAATGTAAGAGATGGAGGATGGTGCCATTGTGAATGCCAAACTCAGTGGATTAGTGGTGGCTACTTGCAGACAGAGCCCTGGTTCAGCCAAAAAAGAAGTCCCGTGATAGATTAATGATGTCTGCCACTGGCATGGGAGAGAGGGGTGGTGGGATATGTGCCACATAATTGTCATCTATGCTGTGTCCTCCAAAGGACTCATCAGTAAGGAAAGGGACTGCCTTCAGGTGAAAGTATGGCAGACCCAACAGATTTCTGGAAATCCATAGGAATAGCTGGTTTCACAGCTGTGAGAGGTAAAATAGAGGAGCAGAAGGGAATAGGGATAGAGTAGAGAAACCCAAGTACCTTTTCAGATCTCGCTTGGGCTCATTGACTTCACAAAACTGAGGAACTGTCCAGGTTTTGCAGAGTCAAGGCACTCTGGGCTGTATTACTTGTCTGAGTTTTGTAGCTGTGGTGGGTGACAGGCTCCGCTTTAAAGATAATGAATGGATCACAATTACTTTACTTTGGAAAGCACTCTTCTGCCCTTGGACACTGTAATAACTGACCATAGAAGAGAAAAGGCCTGGGGATTTATGAGGGTATCCCAGTTTTCAACCATCTGGGAAAAAAATATAGTAGGACATAGGTACAGCAGTGTGTTAACCAGAGTTAATCTATCATTTCTCTTCTCTCAACCCTCTTTCCCTCTGCTTAAAACTATCACAGGGATATGTCTCTGGCCTTCATGAAGACTTGCCAGAATTTTTTTTTTTTTTTTTGCACATAAGTCTAGAAATACAATCGAGTTGACCTTCAGTTTTCTGAACTGAAGGGGAGATTTTCCAGGTATGAGGGATTTTAAAATTCAGTAGTCATAAAAAGACAAATGAAGCATGGTCTCTTCCTTTAAAGGGCTCAAGGTCCTACTGGGTAGATGAGTAGTAAATAAATAATTTCACTGCACTCTGAGAAGTATGATTGTTAAAGCAATAGGGTAAGAATGGACATATATTTCTAAGAGCAAAAAAGCAGTGGTGTTCATAACAATCACTTTGTTTTCCTGTCCCTAAATTGTATTCATAATAGCATTTACTAAGGTCTACTCTTACAATTTGTTTACACGCCAACTTTCTCCTAAGCGTCTTCTTTTTGTTGTTGTTGTTCGTTTGTTTTTTGAGGTCTTGCACTGTCACCCAGGCTGGAGTGCAGTGGTACCATCATACCATCGTAGTTCACTGCAGCCTCCAACTCATGGACTCAAGCAATCCTCCCACCCCAGCCTCCTGAGTAGTGAGGACTACAGGCATTTGTCACTGCACCCAACCTCACCTAAGTGCTTTTGAGTTCTCAGGGGTGGGCACTGGTCTGGTTCTTCTCTCTGCTGCCAGCACCTCCTCATCCAACGATTAGCACGTTAATCTTGGTAAATATTAGCTGAGCGAATGTAGGCCTGAGTATACTTCTAATGCTTCTAACAATACCAGGCATCAGCAACTCATTAGACAAAATGTAGACAGTCAAAAAACTTATTTATTATTACAGTATTTCATTGGTAATTCAGCTGAATTTATTTGAAAACTAAAATGCACGCCATGGTGTTTTCAATTTCTCACACTTGATCTTAGCCCAAAGGACCAAGAAGCGATAGTGTATTTTCAATTTCTCAACAAGAATGGACCACTTAAAATATAGCACTGTTATTTTGATCTGTGCTAAAAGGGCAAAAGCATAATATTTTCTTGTATGTATCACAGAGTCTTGACAAGTAGGGTCTGAAGTTCAACTTTGTGGCCACCTCCACTGACCAGTCTGTCTGCTGAGGCAAGTTCATGAGCAGTTCCATTTTGGTTGATTGTACTCTCCTCCCAGGTGACTTGCTGGAGTGGTCTACGATTTCCTCTAAGTTCAGCAGCCTTGCCTGGTGGCAGAGCTGTTTTATGGGAACCAGACCTTGCTTTTCCTACCTCATTTCCCCTGTGGTTTTGCCTGAGCAGTCGGCTTAAGAAAAGTTTATCAAATCTCCTTTCCAGAGGGGCAGGTTGTCCCATTTCATTTGTCACTATTTAACAGCTTATGCAAAACGTGCTGGCAGATCTAAATATGTGAGGCTTTGGATCTTACCCTTGATATGAGACAATGGACTTCTCATTTATTTCTTTGTAGTTACTAATCTTGGAGGAGTTCAAGGCTAAGTTATCTGCATTCACTGATATTCCTCTTCTCCATCTCCCTTTTAGTTCATTCATTCATTCATTCATTCCACAGATGTTTATAAAACTGGTATGAAATACCAGAAACAGAGACGAATTGCGTAAAACCCAATATTCATAGACATTAAGGAGAGATCACCACAGTGACCATTGGCTCCTTCTTTTCAGGCCTTACCAATGAGTTGAAAGAAGAAGGGACAGTGATTGAGGATCAGACTTATTGGTAAACACCCCGAATGTTGAAAGGGATGCCTTTGGATATCATTTATTCATTAACAAAGACAATAAGGATTTGCTAACCGTTTGTAGCATCTTGTGTTTTGGCGTCATGATTGTGTAACTTGGAAAAGAAAAATCCATCTACTCTCAGTTACTTCTTCAATGGAGTTCCTCCCCTGATTTTGGGGAGCTCCCAGCAAAGTGAATCCACCACCCCTTCCCCCATCAAGGTCAGGCAGAACTTAGCTGCAAGAGAGCAGCACCCCAGGAATTACTCCATGTAGTTTAGGAGACCTTCCATATGGAGGGTCATTCCTTGTAACTTCAGAAGGATTTGTAAAAGGCTTTGTTTTTGCCCCATATTTGGCAAAGTATGGATAAATTTGAGCAGGCATTAGAAAAACCAACAGTAGAATGATTATTAAAAATGTATAGCCATTTTCTCCCAATCCTGTTGGTGAAAGAGTTTTCCAGCCTTCTTCACAAGAAACCAACTCTATTTATTTCTGCTTTTCCCCCACCCTGTCTCCTCAAGGTCACACGTTTTGAACTGACTTGCTTGACATGTTGTTTATTTAAAGCTGCAGATTAAATGGCACCCACTAATGTGATTTGCTTGGACTTTGCCTGAGGCAGGCTCCATCAGACACTGGTGAAAATAGCTTCCTGTTGTCCAACCAGGTCCTTTGATTAGCTAACCAGCAAATTTAACCCAATTGCTGTATTTCAGGTTGACTCTCTATTTCACTGGGGGAAAGGAGCTTTGTCACATGGCTATTTGCCTCTTGATCTCTCTCATCTCAAGAGCAGGCTGCAAAGAGAAAGGGTGACCCCAGAGCTTACCTTTTCTGTCTCCTCTTTGGGATCAGCTCCCTGCAGATAATAAAGAAAGTGAGAAAGATGTTATGTGCATAAACATTGCTCTTCAACTGAGCACTAATTGAGTTTAAGATGAATTGCTGGTTAATGGGTTTACTCCTTTTTACCAGCTATAAAGATGCCTTGAGCCTTAAAGTGGTTTCTCATGAGGTGCAGGGCCTTTCTTCGTGGTCTTTGTCTGAGTCTTGGGAATGGGACATCGCCCAGTGAGCACCTGTGCTGAACTACAGGGTAAGGCATTGCATAACCAGTTATTTATGGGGCTAACACCAAGGCCCTCAACACTCCCATTTTGGATTACAATCAGATTCTCAGGATGTGTGAAGTGGCCTGAGCACCGCTCTCCCCCCGCCATCCATTTCTGTTTCGTTAGAAGCTACAAACCTAAGCAAGGCAGTGGCAGCGCTGGGAGCAGATCCCTTCCCAACTGCTTCAGTGCCATCTGTTTGGCTCTCGAGGCACATTTGAAAAGTCATCTTTTCTACTTTCATCACAGCCTGTCCTCAGGTTCCCTGGGCACTGCCTGGACACTGCCAGCCACAAGCCTCCCTACTCAGGGTGGGCACACACTGCTGCCCAGCTCTGATGGAACATCTGGGAACACTGATCATCACTGCTGCCCAAAGAGGTATGGGCTGCTTTGGAAGATGTTGGCTGCCCTCACTAAAGCAGGTCCCTACACAGTGCCTGATCCAGGTAGCCTGATGCCCTCCATGTGCCTCTCACTGAGGCAGCCCAGGGAGAGTGATCTGGCCTTGAGTAGCCAGATCACTTGGGTGTCTGAGAAACTCACCCAAGCAGGCTGAGAGCAGGCACAGTCCCCTGATCACCAAGCTGACTGTCCCAAGTGAGAGTACCAATCCTATCCATGCTGTCAGGAGGACTTGAAGACCAAGCTTTAGGAGAACTGTGGGCAGTAACAAGCTGAGGACTGAGCTCCTTGGGTGGCATCTGTTGGGCAGCATGGATAGAAGGGTGCAGGCCCTTTCTCCCTTTTACCCGGAACTGCAATCATTCCTCCTTCCTACCTTCTTGTGCCACCTAATTCAGACCAGTGTTTCTCAACCCCAGCTGCACGTGCAGCTCCCCTAGAGAGCTTTGCAAAACATGACCTGTGTCCAGAACCCATTCCAGAGTCAGAATCTGAAGAAATGAGGCCAGTCAAAGACATCTTGTGGATTTTGTTGTACTGTGAATGTTGAGAACTACTGATTTTAGAGGATATTTCTTTCTGGTAGTCATTTGGTGAGCCCACTATTCATAAATTAAACAGATATTTTCTCAATCATTACTCAGTGACTGGACTATGCAGGCTCTGGAGATAAAATGGTAATAAAGAACGGTGGCTCATGCCTGTAATCCCAGCACTTTGGGTTAGGGTTAGGCGGGTGGATCATGAGGTTAGGCATTCGAGACTAGCCTGGCCAAAAAAGTGAAACTCTGTCTCTATTAAAAAAAAAATACAAAAACTTAGCCAGACATGGGGGTGGGTGCCTGTAGTCCCAGCTACTCGGGAGGCTGAGGCAGGAGAATCACTTTAACCTGGGAGGCAGAGGTTGCAGTGAGCCAAGATTGCACCACTGCACTCCAGCCCAAGCAACAGTGCAAGACTCTATCTCAATCAATCAATAAAATAAAGGAGGGCACAGGTCATTACATTATGGTACAGTCGGTGCTCTGATGGGGCTATGATGGAAGAATGGGGACAGGAACTCTGACTTTGGGGGAAGGGCGGCAGGTCAGAAAGAATGATCAAGGGTGGTAACATCTAGGCCTAGGCTTGACAAATGGGCAGGGGCTAGAAGGAAGGTATTAGTCACAGGTAGGAGAAAGAGCAGGAATGAAGGCACAGGGGTGAAGCTCAAGCACTGAGAGTATCCTGGTGAGACAAGATCTTGGGGTGCAAAGGCTCAGCCAGGTAAGGACGTCTCTATGAGACGGGGAGGTAGACAGCAATGCGTTGGAGAGCCTGGCCATCACCCCAGAGGCAATGCTGGGCCCCTGCAGGGTTTAAGCAGGTGAATGATATGATCAGCTTTGCATTTTGCACACAAGCTGGTTGGAGTGAGGAGGGGCTTGAAGGGGCAGAGTTGAAGTCAGAAGGTTGCTGGGTAAACCAGGAAAGGCAATGGGGCAAGGGTCTAGGGAGAGGTCAGTGAGAATAACGTGAAGTAGACAGAAGGAAGATATTCAAGAGGCAAAATCAACATCCCTCCACCCCTGAAAGCTCTGATCCTCAGAGGAAAATTCCTGACTTTCATGAACGTGCAGGTTCCCAAGCTCAGGAAGTTCCATTATTTTGATCATTGCTACATCATTTGCCATCACTTACCAAAGACACCCTCAGAGTTACCTAGAGTCACAAATCCAGGCATATGGGACCCAGAGAACAAGCCTTGGGTTGTCAGCAGTTTGCATTCAAGAATAACTCAGGAGGAGGAGTAAAATCAGTGGAGAAAGTTTCAGTTTGCAGTGTACTATTATTTTTCACAATTCATGGCACTTAACTTCACTTTTGATGTGATGCACTGTAAGCTCTCATAGGTTGCGTTGTGAAATGCCGTCCTACAAAGGAAGACTTACAAGGACCTCACTGCCCACGTCAAGCACAACACTGGCTTTGGCTCTAAATTAGGTTTTATCACCCCTTCATACAGATGCTCACAGGAGCTTAGAAAGCTCAGAGGGCCATTAGGGACGCAATGAAGAAACAGAGGCAGGAGAAGTTAATGACTTGCTGCGTTCTCTTATTACTGGATGCCAAGATTAGACCACACATCCTTTGTGAAATGCAGAGGAGCTTTTTTGCATTTATTAATGAACAAAGTGTTTCGAATTCATCTGGTATAATTGAGGACACATGATGAAATTGAGAGGAGCCAGAGGTTGCACACTAGCTGAGCTGTGATTTCAAAGCAGTTTCTCTTCATTTACATTAAGGCTGACCCCACAGGTTCCTGGACAAGCAGGCCCTTCACCAGGGGACTGCAGTGGTTGAACCACAGTGAGAGGTGAGGCAGAAAAGAGCAAAGACAGGCAAGAGCATCTTCCAAGCACTGAAACCATTCAGGCGAGAGTTGAATGAAACAACTCTCTTTAATCTGTCGGAACCAATTCTGTGTAATTTGTCCTGAATATAATCTTGAACCACCCTGCATGTATTATAAAATACCCAAAATCATCTTCCAAGGATATGTAAAGTTGTTTGCAGACTGCAAGGAGATTATTATTATTATTATTATTATTTTTTGGCTAAGATGTCCAGGACTGTGATTCAGAGAGAACCTCATAACATATCGGGTGCAATGCTCTACATCTCTTAATCCTGATTAAAGATTATTACCCCTACTTTATAGATAAGAAAACCAAGGTTCAGAGAAGTTGAGTGATTTGCCCAGCATGTAAGTGACAGAATAAGATTTTGAAATGACTTCTGCCTAACTATATATAAAGCCAGGTGGTGTTTTTCTTCCACACTAGGCATTGGCAAGCTACTGCTGCAGGCCAAATCCAGCCCACCACCTGTTTTTTGTAAATAAAGTTTTATTAGAACACAACCAGGCCCATTCACTTATATATTGTCTGTCATTATATAAGTTGCCATGGTAGGGTTGAATAATTGCAGCAGATGCTATATGGCTCCCAAAGGCTAAAATATCTACTATCTGCTCTTAGCAGAAGTTTGCCAACACCTGTCTAAGCCTCACTGTCCTAAAATAAATTCTGAAAACAACTGCTGCTCCTTAAGCCCAGACAGCACCTTTATTTTCTCTCTCCTTCATTTTAATATGCATGACACCACTCAGCACAATGTCCTACATGGATGTCCTGGACTAGGTACTCCACCACCTGATCTGGCAAAACCATAAAGTAAAACTATCATGAGTTTCCAGAAGCTGACCCAATTTTAAAGACCTCTGTAGGGAGGTAGGACAGGGAGGGATCGATAATTGTCCCTGCCAGGTAAGCCATCAGTTTTTACTCTCACTTTCACACGTTTTCTGGGCAAGAACAATTTCTCTACATTTTACCCTTAGAGTGTAGCCCCAAAGCGATCCCTGGCCTCTGAGAAATTACTCTTCCCACACATAAGCACTTAAAATTTTCCTTCCCCTAGACCCCTCTGCAGGCAGAATCTTTCCAATGCTTAGGTTGTTGTGAGCCTTCAGTCCTTTTGTTTTGTGTAAGGAACATTCCTGGGAAGAAAAATGGTCCAGCAATGAAGTCTCCCCCACATGAGTCATTTTAGCTAGACTGTGTTGGCATCTGTTTTTCCTAAGACAGCCTTTTCTCATTGCTGTGAAGATAAATCAATTTAATGGACACCACTGGTTGGGGGTAAATTGTACTTTTTTTTGTAAGTACTGACCACCCATTAGTGGCAGTGCCCAGTAGCATACACCATTGTACCCTCTCCAGAAACTCTCCACTTGGCTGTACATCTATCCCCTTCCAGCTCAGCCTTGGAAGGAAACCCTGAATGATCCCACGGTCACAGGCTTTGTTCTTTGGCCTTGTGAAAATGTGCTTTATAAACCTTGTCGGCAGCCTGTTAAGGACTTATTTGTTGTTTCTACAGAAAAAAAGGTGAGAGCCTAAAAGCCTTTGACATAGTTCATGCCAACCATATTATACTCTGGGATATATTGTATTATGTACTATGGGCCATCATACAAGTAAGAAATAGTTCCTGCCCTCCAGGGACTTATAATCAATAACTAGCTTCACTGCTTGCTAGTGATACGACAAGACTCGCTGGAAAATGTAGATGCTATATGGAAGACTCAGAAGAGGTGCTGGATGTTTGCTGAAATTGGTGGTTCTCACACTTGAGCATGCATTAGAATCACCTAGAGAGCTGTTAACACAGATTGCTCGGTGCCACTCTTAGCATTTCTGATTCAGTAGATCTGGGGTAGGCCCAAGAATTTGCATTTCTTCCAAGTTGCTGTCCAATTCATGTGTGGCCCAAGAATACCATATGCAAAATGTTTTTATAGGAGAAGCTTCTTGCATATGTAATTTTCTTCTGGGAAAGTAAGGGAACTGACATTTGTCGGGTGTCTCATATGTTCTATTCAGTATATTAGGTACTTTGGCTATTATATCTTGTTTAGATTTCACAACCCTGTGAATTTCACATTATTACTAGCACTCTACAATAAGCAAACTAAGGTTTAGGAGGAGGAACTTATGTTTGCTAGATATCCACTGTGTACTATAAAGGATATCAGGCATTATTGGACATTATCCAGTTTACAACCTTTTTGAATTCTGAATGATTAGCACTCCTAGTTTAGGAGTGGTAAAAATGAGTAAATATGGTAAAAATGAGTCTCAGAGAGATTGAGTATCTTGAGGAAGGTCACAGCCCCAGGAAACATGCATCCTGCATTCAAAATCACGTTGAGTTCTAAAGGCTAAGAAGCCATACCACAGGTAGTACCTGTCCATTTGCCAAAAGCCACTAAGGTAGACTCCAAAAGCATATTTTCTTTCATGCTTGAAGCATGTACTTCCTACCTCTTTGCCTTTGCTCATGCTGGTCCTTCTGCCTAGAATCCCCTTCTCCTCTTCTTCACCTGAGTAACTCCCATTCATCCTCCAAGTCTCAGCAAAAATATTGTCTTAGCCATGCAGGCTATTGTAACATCCCCTCCTTACACCAACTAGTGCAGGAATAATGACTACTTTGTAAGTGTTCCAACAAACTTTATATTATCAAATTTTTTCACAGACCCCAAAGTCTTCTGGCAACATATCCTTAGTTAAAGAAACAAAAAAAATCCAAATTTTTCATTTAACCGTCAAAACCATGCCCCATCTGACCCCACTTGCCTTTCAACCACACTTTGCAGCTCCACCTCATTTCTCCAACTAAACAAGAGCGCTGCACATGGCTGTGTTCTCCTTCTCCCTCCAAGCCTTTACTCAGGCTGCTGCTGTCACCAAGAATGGCCCCTCCCCTGCACCTCAGTCTATCTGCATGTGGCCTCTCTACCAGCCCCAGCTGAAGTCCTGGTGCTGTGCCCTCAGCCCTTTGGGAGGGCCTCCATAAGTGTCTGTGGAGTGAACACCTGACCCCTTGCTCCCCTGTGACATCACGTCTTCCCTTGAGTGAGGCAAGTATGTGTCTCCACTGTCCCAGGCTGAGAGCTCATCCAGCACAAGGCCTCCAGTCTCCGTGCCTTGCACTGAGTGGGTATTCACAAAACATTTGTTGAAGAAATGAATAAATGATGATGGATGAAGGTTGTGGGTTAAAGGCAGGCTGAGAGAAGCGATTAGACTAGGAGCACATGGAGGCTTAGTAGATCTTGCAATAAAATAGACGAGTGCATTTACGACCAACAATGGGAGCAGGGGCATAGGTGAACTTTGCCAGAATGCTTGATTCCATTTAGGAACCCCCTGTGCTCACACCTTTAACCTGGTCTTCCAAGGAGCCAAAATGATTTCTCCATTTGAAGTACAAATGTCTTGTGGGACTCTCACTTTTTTGTAACATTATTGCGGAGAACAGGGACTAAGAAGACTCCAGAAACACACCACTGACACTTGAATGATGGGGCAACATCAACCACAAAGGCAGATTCTAAGAGCATGCTTTCTTTGATGTCTGTGGCAAAGCATGTACTGTAACTAAAAAGTTTAATTCCATTGATTTTCCGATGCCTCCGCAACACCGTCTGTGGGTTTTTCAAACAAATGGTAAAAGGTGTGATGTTTTCTAAAGAAGACAGAGTTAAGGATGGTGGTTGTGAATGTCTTGATTTAAATTGCACACATGAAACATTAGCAGAGACAAAAAGCTATTAGTTGTAAAGCTTGTAGCTAAATTGCAAAGGTACGGAGGAATGCTTGACTCATACAACTATTTTGTCTTCTTAAAACGATTAATGATACCTTTTACTGAGGTTATTTTCCTTGATATGCAGAGTGACCATAGAACTTCTCAAGGCTGGTGCCAACAAAACTGAAGTAGGTGAAGTTGGTCTTTCACTCCACCAACCTCTGTCCAGTGCTTTATACCCACTGCTTACATCCCTTCCTCTGGGGCCAGGTGCCTGCTTTTTCCTTCTCCCTATCAACGTAGTCTTAGGAAAAATTCTATAATTTCTTCAAACTAAAGTGTAAGTGATTTGGGGAAAATTTAAAGGATTGTTCTACTTATGTATTCTTGCATCTAGCAGGGATCAAAGTCTTAGGCTAGAGGAATAGGGCGCTAAGAGTGGATTTTAAGCATAATCTGTAAGTAGGAGTTAAACAGTTCCCCACATTCCATAAGGGATCATCATGATTTCCATGCCGAGGTGCACCCATGAGCCTGTAAATGCAGATGATTTTTAAAAGTCACTTATTGAATTAACTTTGCTATTTCCATCCAGCTTCCCTCTCCTACTCCTCCCACTCCCTGGACAACGTCAGCCCCACAGCTGGTCCTCCTCTTGGACTTCACCATATGTATTTGTTGGGATTCTTTGATTGCAAGAGACAAGAACCAGTCAAACCATCATCCAAACCATCTTACAGGAAAAAAAAAAAAGGCTCATGTAACCAAACTACCAAATGCAGGGCTTGAATCACCTTTACAGTTGAACAAGGCTTAACCGTTAACACACTCTCTCTCTCTCTCTCTCTCTCTCTCTCACACACACACACACACACACACACACACACACACACATTTCTAGTTTCTTCTGTTTGCGTCTACTGGCATTGGTATCTTGCCCTTTCCCATATATGAAGGGACATAGTATTACAATTCTCAACTTGAGCGAGAGAGAGCATGCTTCAGGTCTGCCTCAAGACACATCAGAAAACTTTCAGAAAGGATGCTGATTGGTCAGTTGAGGTCACTTGCCCACTTACCAGGCCCATCCCTGTGTCTAGGAAGATGTGGTGTAAACACCGTCATCTCTATGACCGCCCCTTAAGAAACACATGACATGAGGGAATCACCCTCTTCATCTGTAAAATGAGGGGAGTGGAGATCGCTCTAAAACTCTTAGCTTCAACCTGATCCTATTTAAAAATCATATCTTCATTTTTGGTATTCTTATCACTGTATCTTTGTCTCTCTTCATGTCCAGCCTCCCACTAGAAAGCCAGGTATCATTGATAAACAGTAGTGATCTCCTGGGCTCACTTCTGAGGGTCTTTAAGTGGGCAAAGAAGCACCCTCTATGGGACCCCTTATATGATACAGCAAAGCATTATAGTTCAACCTGGACCAAATTTAATCATCATTTATGCTGCATGATGTAAGATGGTCACGATTTCAAAATTTGTCAAGCTTCCCAAATTTGGCATTTCGCCTGAGTTTAAAAAAAAAAAAAAGCAGATCTGGTGAAAGGTCAAGTGGAAATTTGCCTGTATGATATTATGCTGGGGGCATGAAACAATGCATATGCAATTGGTTCCAATTCAGATGCAACCCAGGTTCAAAGTGGCTGATATGCAGTGGTATTCCAGGTTATTATTCATCTGTTTCTGTCCCCATGAAATGTCTTCAATGAAAAGCCTGTCTACCTGCCAACAAAGTCCATCAGTCTGTCATGTCTATCATTTCTGTACTTCTAGTGTAAAGACCCTTGGCCATGTCCACCTTTCTTATGAGACCACTTGTTCACAGAAAGCAAGAGATCTATGCATATTTGTTCAACATCAAGTCTATGCCAAATCCATCCTCCTGGGTTGCTTGGGATCCTAGGATTCGACTACATATGTATGATTTTGGCCAAGTCATCAATCCTTTCTCAGTCTGTTTTCTTATCTTTTAAATAGTGGCAATAGCATCTCCTCCACTGTATTGGAGGGAGGATTAAATAAGGTGGTAAACAGCAAACTACCTAGCACAGAATTCAGCATATAGCAGGGGTGCATCTGTGGTTTATCTTATTTTTAAGTTCCCAAATGACACCAAGAATGGTGGCATGGGCGGCAGCATAGTACGGTGTTTACAATCCTGATATCCAATCCCAACTCATCCACTTAACAACCACCTGTATGATTTTGAAGTTTCTTAAAGTTTCAAAGCCTCAGTTTCTCCATATGTAAAGTAGAGATGATGGTAATAGTAACCTCATAGGTTTGAGTGGATGAAGAAAGAAAACATAGATAAAGCACCTACCATAGCATCTGACACATAGATACCTATAAATGGTAACACTTGTTGCTATCATCTGTGATGGAGGGTGAAAAAAGAACCAGCAAGATCCCAAGTCTCTGGGATGCTTCTGTGTGTTTTCTGGTCTTGTCCTGCTTTATGCATCCTGATGAAGATGAACCCACATTAATAGAGGCAGTGGTTAATTGCATTCTCGTGGGCTAGCCCTGTCCTGAGGCATAAAATTACCATATTCTTCTTTTTTCTTGAGGATTCCAGTGGGATATGTCTGTTCTAATTTAATAAACCTCTTTTTTTAGTGCCTGGCTCAAAGAGACAATACCACATGTACATTTCCAAATGCATAATTAGTGTGAACACTCAGGCCCTAACTACATAGGGAAGGCAGTCTGGGAGAGGGGGGTATGAGTGTCTGCTCACATTCATTTGAACCCTCACCAACCAAACTTCCACAGTTAATTGTATCTCAGCGATTTTCTCCTGGAAAAAAAATAATTACTATGCAGGGCTCTAGCTGCTGCTTGGCCTTCGTTCATTCCTGACTCGAGTTGACATTGTTTACAGTGCTGAGTCAGCAGCAGTCACATAATACGTCAAGCAAGTGGAGTGCACCTCCCACCCAGACCTTTCCCACCTCACCAGTTCCCCGTTAGTCAATCCATTTCCTTCCTTGTGTTCCAGCAATACAAGATAAAATGGAAGATGGGCATAATGGAAGTTTATCCTTTGGAAAAGCATGCTCGAGGTTCATGCTGAGCGTGCATGCAGAGGGGAACAGGGAGCCCTTAACTTGGAGACTTTTCTGAACAGGAAAGGTCAGCCCCCAGGAAAATGATGGTCTTCCTTTCATCGCAGGTAATGCAGGTGGTGAAGGAGCAGGTTATGAGAGCACTTACAACCAAGCCTAGCTCCCTGGACCAGTTCAAGAGCAAACTGCAGAACCTGAGCTACACTGAGATCCTGAAAATCCGCCAGTCTGAGAGGATGAACCAGGAAGATTTCCAGTCCCGCCCGATTTTGTAAGTTACCCAGTATTGACCTCTATCTCCCAAAAGACTGTAACCTGCTATTTCTAGAATGATCACCTATCACAAAGCTGGGCTGTGTTGTGAGCTCCTTAGGAAAGGTCAGCAGAAGACATTCCAAGGGATCTCCATTTAGTTAGGGGAGTCTCAGCAGCTCCTTGAGGAAGGGCTGGGCTGAGTGGAGAGGGCCAGGGGCTGCAAGAATGGATCTAAACCAGGAGTTGACCCAGTTAGTGACAAGTCCTCCAGGGATTTGTAGCTACAAAGTTTGGATCTTTTCCAACACTTGGAACATTTTTTTTTCCTTTTGGCCAGTAAAACTGTATTTCATGTGGGTCCCCTTTGGAATAGCAAGACCTTCTGAGCCAGCCAGAGTGAGGGCCATCCATAATTAAAGCAATATGAAAGTGGAAGTAGCATGAGTCCAAATGAGTGGGAGTGAGAGTTTGAGAGGAAGAGAGTGATCTACCTCATCTTGCCTTGTTGGCACGAGTTGGCATCGGAGCATGCTATATGGCCTTCATGACTATGAACCTACAGGCCTACCATGGGGAGGCAGCAGGCCCCCCTTTACAGGGCTTTGCAAGAAATGCCACTTGCAACCATTGCAAAATTTCATGTATTCCCATCTTTAAAATGTTCTGAACTCACACATGAGGGGTATTTTGCTTGCTTCATCTTTTCTTAGAACTGCCCTGTTTCTTTTCCCTTGTCCATTTCTAAGAGCTAGGTCAATTTCATTTCCCTTATATTTTAAAGGGAAAAAAAACAGGGAAAGACATAGGTGTTAGATATTTTTTCTCATTTTGTCCTAAGAAGACTGGATACAGCTTCTTCTGGGCTTTTGCATGAAGCTAACTTGCAACATAGTTGTAATTCTGAAGTGTATCCTTAATAAGCTCTCCCACCACACACACAAGTACTCTCTCTGTTTCTGATTCTTTCTCTTTTTGTTTGTTGTTCTTCAGTATTTGACACTTATGATGCTTGGCAATTTGTAAAGCACCCTTCATGATATTTTATTTCTTCACATCCCTATGAGATGGGCAGGTCTCATTCCCATGCAAAGGCTAGGATAGGCAGGGCGTATTCCTATGCAAAGGCTAGTCTGGAGGGGTGAGGACCTTGCTAACAAGTGGAGGAGCCAGAACTAGCCTCAAGTCTAGTGACCCCTCAGCTAATAGTTGTTTGCCCTGCCTGAGCTCCTTTGGCATGTGAGAGACTGAAATGAGGTTAAAAAACTGCACAGGGCTGGGTGCAGTGGCTCATGCCAGCAATCCCAGAACTTTGAAAGGCTGAGGTAGGCGATCACCTGAGGTCAGGAGTTCGAGACCAACCTGACTAACATGGAGAAACCCCGTCTCTACTAAAAATACAAAATTAGCTGGGTGTGGTGGCACATGCCTGTAATCCCAGCTACTCAGGAGACTGAAGCAGGAGAATCACTTGAACCCGGGAGGCAGAAGTTGCAGTGAGCCAAGATCGTGCCATTGCATTCCATCCTGGGCAACAGGAGTGAAACTCATCTCCAAAAAAACAACAACACAAGTACACAAGTCTAAAAGGGCAATAGCCAAGCTGTAACATCTACTGTGCATTTGTTTTCCAATCTCAGGAAGCACTGTTAGAAACTGTGGAGTAGAACCCTGCAGACTAGTTGGCATGAAGTTAGTCAGCAGGGGAAGGAAAATGCTTCCAAGGTGCTTTGGCTTCATCATTGCAAAACCTAAGTCATACCTGCATGAGCACCAGCGAGCCTTGACAAGAGGCACCGCTGGGGTTTTGCATTAGTCCTCATCCAGAAGACGGTAACAGCCAGAAACACCAAGCAGGATGCACTTTGGATAAGTGACTAGCTCCTCAGAGATGAAGTTTCTCACCTGCAAAGAGGGACGATGGCTCCTTGCCGCATCCCAGGGCCTACAGTACACTGAATTTAATAACATGTCTCAGCAGATGTAAACATAGGACACTTTATTATGCTTTTGATAATAAGTCTTACAACCTAAAGGGTTACTTGAGGAATCCCTTCCACTGAAGCCAAGTGACTCTGAATTAATGTTTGACCTTGACTTTGTTCCAAGTCAGAATGTTAATCTCATAGCGAGTGTGAACATTTTACTCCTGCTTTGGCTTTATATCTTTACTTCCTAAGGCTTTGCCTGTGACGTTCCGAAGTTTCTTTCCCCTTTATTATAAGAAGCTCTTATCTGTGCATTTCTAAGCAAGGAGAAGCAATGCAAATATAAAGGAAATCTCCTGCATGGATGTAAGAGATTTTGCATCCTCCCTCAGCCATGGACCAAGAAGTACCATGGCCCATGGGAGTTCTTGATATCTGTAGCTGCAGCAAAGTCACAAAGAGTGGTTAGGAGCCACAGCCTTTAAGCAGAAGGGCCAGGGACCAATTTGATAATTACTTCAGCTTCTGAAACCAGCAGAGGGTAGCTGCGATGTGTTTTGCCTATTACAGTGATGTACTAGACAGGAATTCACTATCGGGTTACCTGAAGTCTAACTTCTGCCAAAATGGCTCACACGATAAACTCAAGTCACCTAAGAGAAAGAAGTGCACCCTGTATGCCTGTTTTCATTCGTTTGACCATGTATGCTTGTTTTCATTCATTTGTTCATTTCACAAACATATACTGAACAACTTCAACATGCGAGGTTCTGCCCAAGGTGCTGGGGGCAAGCAAAGACCCAGAGATGCCTGGTGTCCCTCTATCACAGGCTGGGATCAGGGTAGGGGAATTACCATAGACTGGGCTCAGTGCTTGGTTACAGGAAGAAAGAGCACAGAGGAGATAAATTTAACCCAAGCTGAAGGGTTAGGATATTAGAAGTTTTGAGCTGAAAAATCACCCTTAAGGCCATCTAGTTCAAGCTTTTTATTTTTCAGACAGGGACAGCAACTTGGCTGGGACCTGACCACCAGTGGGGAATCCCACTAGCCATCAGGCCGCCCTCCTGCCTCTGTGTATGCCACACACAGCATGGTGGCAAACCTCAGCTCCATGCAGACCCCTTGAGCCACACACCCTGTTGTTATAAAATGGTTATGTTTCCTGAGAAGAAAAATGTCAACTCCATGTGAATACCTATTTTGGGGGAATATATATTCAGTGGGTTGAAGAAGCTCTATTTAATTTCTTATCCTTTGACTAATTATTTCAAAGAGGAGGTGTTTGTTATGTCCTATTTAGTGCAACTTACCAGGGAAGATAAGTCCATTCACACAATTAATCAGAGTTAATGGATATAAACAGCTCGAATAGTCCAAAAATTGGTCATCTAACAATATGTTGTAGAAGAAGGGGAGATACAAGTACAAACATCAGTGAAGCAGAGAAGCAAAATGTGTAAAACTTGGACCCAGTTGGCTATCAGACTAACCTGGGGTCATTTACAAATGTAGCTCTGTAAGCAAGTTATGTAATGCATTCTAAGCCTGCTTTTCTCTTCTCTAAAAATGAAGATATCAAACATGTCTACATCACTGGATTGTCACAAGGATTTGACAAAGTGATGCATGAAAAGCACTTAGCATATGCCTGGGACGTAATATCCACTTGAAGAAATGTTCTCTCTTATTAGCCTGTAACCAGAATTTAACAAGTTGTGATACTGTTGATATGTAAATGATAAAACTGACACTGTGCATGTATTTGTATTAATATATGTCTCTCCCTTGTCTTAGAAAGTACAATAGAAATCAGTGAGAAAGAAAAGCAAAAACAAACAGAGCCAGGGATAAAGCCAGGGATAAAGCAGGGACACCTACCCTGCAAATTTGCATCTTCACTAAAGATCAGACACATGCTTCACTCAAAGCTTTCTCATAACCAATGCAAAGAGGACAGTCTGGTCAGTTATACAATGTTCAGTGTTCAGACAGCTAGAAAATATCTAATGAGTGCCTGCCACGTGCCAGACACTATTCTATGCATTGGTAATTCAGCAGTGAAGAGAACAGACATATTTCTCACCCCTACAGTGATTATATTTTAGTAGGGAGAAGAGAGGCAATACATGTGGTGAATAAGATGATAGCTTGTTATGAGGGGATGCATGCAGTGAAGTTACAAAGCAGGATAAGGGAAATAGAGTGCAGTTGTAAATAGGCTGGTTAGAGTTGCTCTCTTTAATTAGGATGGTGCCATTTGATACAGACTTGTAAGGGACTAAGGGAGTAGACCATGTGGGTATTTGGGAGAAAGGTATTCCAGGCAGAGAGAACCACCAGTGCAAAGACCCTGAGGTTGGAGCAGGTCTGGATGTTTAGTAAATATACAGGAGGCCAATATGGCTGGAGCAGAATAACCAAGGGGGAGAGAGCAACAGGAGGTTAGGCCAGAAAGGTGCAGGGAGCCTCATTTCACACGGCCTTCTTGGGGAGTCATTGGAGGGTTTTGAGCAAAGGGCTAATGTGATGTAACTTAGGTGTTTAAATAATCCTTCTGGATGCTGTATTAGAAATAGGCTCTAAGAAAGCAAGGTTTTGGAAGCAGGGAAATCAATGGGAAAGCTATTTCAATAACCCAAGCAAGAGGTGATGAGAAATGATTATGGTGCACTGAAAATGACATCCATTTTGAAGAAAGGACAATGGTATTTCCTGATTGATTAGAAAATACCTAGGGGTGTAAGAGAAAGAGAGAAGTCAAAGATGAACTCAAGGTTTTGGGCCTTAACAACTAAAGGACAGAGCGAGTAGAGCAGGAGATCGGGAGTTCGGCTTTGGATATATGAAGCTACGAGACATCCAACTGGACAGACAGATGAGCCTGGAGCTTGGCAGAGAGATGGACAGTAGGTAGTTGCTCAGTAGAGCAGACCCCAAATCAAAGAAGGAATCTTACCAGCGTAATGGTGCTGTCTGCCTTCTGTGTATGGCAGTGGCCTCACTGGTCCTGATCTTGAAATTGTTTTTCAGAAACAGTGCTAGACTTTGAATGGCTCTTCACACACTCTTTAAATCCTCTCTCCTTTAATCTTCTTCCTTTTATTTATTGGCAAGGCCTTTGGATAGAATGAGAAAGATATTTATCAAAGCAAAGCTACTAAACCCATGACCCTGGCCTGATTGACCCCAAGCTCAGAATTTCAAAACCAAGTTATAGCCCATGGGGTTATTACCTGGCTTGCCCCAGAGGACAATTGCTTCATCTTGTTTTCCTCATTGCCTAATCACGTTTTGGAGTCCTTGGGGCTTATAACAAAAAAAGGAGGTAATTCTTATAGCAGCAGATTCTCTTATTCTGATAGTACATCCTCAGAATACGGTTCCATGATAAAATGTGTTGTGACAGGCACCTCTGGGTCTTATACAAGAAAGTCATAAAGCATCAAGTAAGATTACTCGGAATTCCTTCAATTGTTTCCTTCTCTTGTTCTTCATCACTGCATCCTCCTCTCCATCTCTCCATTTTAATAACAACCCTGGCCTAGAAAAACTATTATATATGTGTGTGTGTGTGTGTGTGTGTGTGTGTGTGTGTGTGTGTATATATCCTAAGAATTGATAAAATTCTAAAACTCTTTCTTCAGATTTTCTCCATCCTCTGGTACCATGTCTTTGTCTCTGCCTGGTTACCTGGACTTGGAAGTTGGGAGCAGTGATTTATTGCTGTGTGCAACTCCCTCGCAGTTACCCACTTTGTTTTTCACTCAGTGCAGGTTTCATCAAAGCTGCAATTTACTGAGTCCATTTTAGAAGAGCTGAGCACTGATAATAAATAGTTTTAGTGATCTGAAAGCCTGAAATGAGACCCTCAGAGACCTGCACAGGGAAGGCTTTACAAATGTCCCAAATTATTGTTAGGGCTGAATTTCCATATTATGCTTTATAGATGTTCAGTTGGAACAGTATCAAATGAGAGAATGTTTGAGGGCACTTAAGCCTCGAAAAAAAAAATGTGTTAATAGAGTACTAGAATACCCTGTTAGATGGCCTGATCCTTTGATGTAACTTTTTTCTTTTGTCTCATGAGTAAATCAAAGCGGCTTGCGCAAGGAAGGCCTGAGTCTATGCCCATATTCTACATGTAACCTCCATGAGTTCTTTCCCCTTCTGTAAGATGGGAATGATGATATTAATACCTACCCCAAAAGCTGTTATTTTGAGCAAGGAGGGAAGGAAGATTAAATGAGCTAAAATTGCATATTGCACTACCTGGCTCATAGCAAGTGCTCACCAAGCAGGAGTACCTTTCTCTCCTCAGAGTGGAGCACCGTGTGAGAACGAGCTCCCTGCAGTTCAGTGTCAGCGCAAGTCCAGAGTTGAGGTGGAAGCTGATGAGTGTGTGAGCCTTGACTGCAGGGTAATATGGGCCTGTGGACTGTTTGGCTTGAGGAAACGAGAGAATGTCACCAAAGCAAAATCAGTCATGCCTTATATTCCTGCTCAGTGCTTATAGAGACTTGTACTCTGTCTCATGTGGGAGTCACAGCAGGAAAGATTCTTATTCTCGTTTTATAAATGAAGAAATTGACACTTAGATGAGCTACATGAAATACTAGTCGTGGGCAGAGCCTAGACTGAAACTCTAGTCTTCTGACTTCTAGATCTATGTTCTGCCAATACCTGTTACACTGCTATGAGGAATGGGCTCTGGGTCTCCCTGTCCAGCTTCAACTAGAACAGTTCTGGCTTTACTAGACTCAAATGCTAGGGCGCTACATAAAATTTCCTATGATGAAAAGCTCTGCTCTAAAAAAACAAATTTGAAAACCATTCCACTCTATCATGATATCTTTGCAGCATGGTGCATCTCAAACTAAATTATATCGCATTAGCCTGAGACAAGATGCAGATAATCTTTCATTTATCCCATCATTATCTCAGTCTCTGTGGGCTAGAATCTGGGACAGTATTGTTGTCCCCATTTGTGAATGATGGAATTGGAAGCAAAGGTGGGCCTGTGGTTCGCTCACTATACAGTGTTTGATGTGGAATAGTAATCATATGGTTGCCTGATATCCCTGTTTATCAATCAGAACACAAATACATTCAGAGTTTACCTGGTGTAGGGGAAAAAAAAGGTTAGCCAAGGATTTATTTCCTTAGTAGCACTGAGTGGATTTTTACATAAGTTTATATCTGTGGCTTTGTAAAATAAAAGAAGAAGTTTTTCAGGACACTTTCTTCTGGAAAAACATGACTGAAGTGGCTGGTGCTTTTGTGGAATTCTGTAAATGTCACAGAATCTATTGTGTTGTTGTACTTATGCCCCTGGCCACTGACTCTTAAACACCTCTAAAGCACCAAGTCGGAGGTATTGGAAGCTCATGAAAAGACGCACTTGTTCTCCCCTGCCCATCTGCCCATGATGCCCACCAACCAAGCTCTGCTTCTCAAGGCATGCTGTGGAATATATGTGTTTTTCCTCTCCCAGAGAACTAAAGGAGAAGATTCAGCCAGAAATCTTAGAGCTGATCAAACAGCAACGCCTGAACCGCCTCGTGGAAGGGACCTGCTTTAGGAAACTCAACGCCCGGCGAAGGCAAGGTATTGTTTCCGGAGACACTTCAAACATGGGTAGGGTAAACAGTGGCCTGCTCCCTGGAGAATCACAAGGGCATGGTGTTGGTTTAAGGGTAGGCCATGTAGCATGGTACTCGGGACAGGAATAGCAGTCCAGGTTGTTTCTGGTTTTCATGCACACCCAGAGAGAATCAAAGTCTACAATTACCAGAAGAGCCACAGAAATGAAGAGCCATTCTTTGCCATTTAGTGCCACAAATCTGCTAGGGGTGGTGTCAACAAGGGCGGACATGGATGTGAGCCTACCATGTGCCAGGTGCTTCTCAAAAACATTACTTTATAATGCATTTTATTCTCACCATAACCCTAGGAAGTAGCTACTAGGATGATGCCCAGTTTACAGATTAGGAAATGGAGGGACTGAAGGGCTAAGAAACTGGCCCAAAGTCACAGAAGAACAGGATTCAAACCCCACAGTCCAGGGCTCTTCCTTTTAATGACTCTCCTTGCTGCAGGAGAGCTGGCACTCACTGTTGGGTTTGAGTTTTCAACTTAGATGACCCTTATGGTCAAATCCCCCACACTGCTTCTCTTCTAGGACAGAATTATTTTATATAGGGATGTAGGTAACAGTGAACTAAGATAGGGTAGAATCACTTACATAATTTCTCAAGGCAGATTTCTGAATTGTCTCTATAAATTCTAACTTCAAAATGTCAAATCCAAGTGGATGTCAATAGACTAGACCCAACAGGTGGGAAACATGTCTAGCTGTTTCTTTCCTGGACAAGTAAAGCATCCTTGACTGTTTGCTTGCTCTCTTGACATGCTGCTGATTGCACAGCCAGTCTTCATACCACACTCTCCTAGAAGCAAACAGCCAGAATGTAAAACTGAAAAAAAAGATTGGGAAGAGGCAAAGAGATTGAATAAGAGGCAGGAGCAAGCACAGGCATTAGCAACTGTACTAAGGACACCAGTTATGGCCCAGGAGAAACTTTGGCAGATATTTTGAAACCTGCTGGATGCCCCGCTCAGCCACAGAGCTCACCCACCTAATGAAAAAAATCATTTTGTGTTTGTCAGTTGAACCGATCCCCCAGCCATTTACTTTAACTGCTCTGTGCTGAATATTCAGTAAATTGGAAGTATTTCACGTGTCACCATTAAATATCACACTGAGGAACTTCCAAAGGCATAACTTCCTGGAGGAATGAAAATGCAGGTTCTTCCCAGAAGATGAGAAGCTGTTAGAGTGAATTTCAAGCTGAGCCTTGGGAGAGGACAATGGGCAGAATAGTAAGAGCTGAGTTACAGAGGAAGCCTCCTATTAGTGAGGGCAGTGGAAAAGGGAACGCCTCCCTCCTATTCAGCCACTGAAGGATGAGTGTATGCCCTCCTCTCATTGCACTCCTTGCATCAGGCATCATGTCAGAGTAAACGGTGTTCCAAGAAGACCACAGGGCTCAGTGGCAAGGACAGAGCCCTGGAGCCAGACAGCGTGGGTGCAGTCTTGCCTCTATACCTGTCCAGCTGTGTGACCTTGGACACCTTCCCTTTCTGAAATGGGAATAGCAATGCCTGTCTCCTAAGGTTATTGTTAGGAAGAGAGGCAATTATGAATGTAGCAACAAGAAACAACAAACAAAGGGAGCTACTATTCTGCAAGATTGTGTAGGAAAAAAGCAGTGAGCCAGAGTGAGTGGACTTGGCGCCAGGCTTCTCAATTCTTTAATTCACTGCCTAGGTGTCTTTAGGAAAGACATGTGACCTCTCAAGGCCCCAGGTTCTCATCTGTAAAGTGGGAGGACAGGATTAGGGAATCAAGGAGCTCATTTAGTCAGAGAGTCGATTGTATGCCCTGAGGTCTTTATTGCCTTTGGAAAAACCAGTGTTGGGGATATATTGTCCCCATAAAGATGATTTATAAGATTTTTACTTACTTGACATTGGGCAAAGGGCACAGAAGTTTGGGGATGGGAAATGGCAAATCGATACCCAGCGTCTCTACTGCTGCCCTGCTAGAATCCTGCACAATCTAGCTCCTAGCACCAATTTAACCTTCTGGTCTACTGCAGCATGAGACTACCCTGACTGGATTGAAATGGGTAGGTTCCATCAGAATAATCCTGTTTCTAGATGGAATAATTACAGGCTTTTTATTGTTGTTGTTTAAAAAATGTTAGTCCTATATCTGTAAATTTTTCCAATTTTCTAAAAATGAACCACCTCCTAAACAAAAAAATATTAGCATCCAGATTATACATTTATGAGTTGAGCTCCCTAGGGAGCATGACCATCTGTGTTTAATACAAAATCATCCTTCCGAGTGCAGAAAGGAAGGCTTTTTGGTATTTGGTAAATGGATTTGAAATCTGGTGAGTGGCTCTGTGCTTAAAAATAGGGATTCAAAGCAGACTGTGCTGAAATTGGTTTCCTATCACCCCATCAAAACATTCCATTTAGATTTACACAGATTAATGAGAACATGACATTTTTAATCCCTTTGAGAAAGATGCGCTTCTATGTGAGGTCCCAGACTGGGCTGGCCTGATGCCATCATAGGTTAAGGAGCAGGCACTCCCAGTGCAGGAGCCAGGGCCATACTCACTTTAAACTTGTCTGACAATGAGGAGGACACAGATGAGTGAATGTGAATTTAAGTAGTTAACTTTTTAAGGGAAAATATGAAAGAACTTACAGTTCCACAGAACTGAAAAGTGAAGGAACAAATAGCGCTCGACTGTGCCGCATTTGGCTAGAAGGTCCCTGAGTTGACGCTTGCCCATCCTTCTACCTGTCTCATGTGTTACTCTGCTGCTACTGGAATAGTCAGATGTAGACATTCACAGATCTGGGTTTCTGAGACTTCTAACCACATTAGAACTGGGAGGTAATTTATCTCAAAAGACATAATAAGCTGAGTTGAAGTCCCTGTTCCCTGTTCCCTAGCTGGGTAGCCTCGGGCAATCTGCTCAATGTCTTTGTGTTTCTCTTTCTTCTTCTTTCAAATGGGGATGATGTTAGTTCCTCTATCAAACAGCCATAAGGGTTAAATAAAATTATACATCTATAGCACTTTGATGCTTGGCAGATTATCAAACATTCATTAATGATGTTGTGATTTTAGATTAATAGATCTAAAATCTATTAATTTTAGATCGTAATGCCTCAGAATATAGATGTTGGGTGTTAGTTTTTTGAGACAGTCTCACTCAGTCACCTAGGATGGAATGCAATGGCACGATCTTGGCTCCCTGCAACCTCTGCCTCCCAGGTTCAAGCAATTCTCCTGCCTCAGCCTACCAAGTAGCTGAGATTACAGGTACCCGCCACCATGCCTGGCTAATTTTTTGTGTTTTTAGTAGAGATGGGGTTTCACCATGTTGGCCAGGGTGGTCTCGAACTCCTGACCTCAGGTGATCCACTTGCCTCTCCTCCCAAAGTGTTGGTGTTAAAGGCATGAGCCACCACACCTGGCCAGAATATATATTTCTAAACACAGGAGGTAGAATGGCATTGGAGGCCACACACCTGCATCACACCACTCTCTCCCTGAGCTTATACTTATCAGCCATGAAGTATAAGCTCTGGTCACAGAATCCTTGGCATGGAAATCGCCTAGCTTCTGTGTTGCCTGGACTCCTATAGGAGAGATTTCGGATAAAACCCCAGAAGCTGTCTGTATTAAGGACACTGTATCAGTCCATTCTTGCATTGCTATAAAGAAATACCTAAGACTGGCTAATTTATAAAGAAAAGAGGTTTAATTGGTTCACAGTTCTGCAGGCTGTACAGGAAGCATTGCAGCTTCTGCTTCTGGGGAGGCCTCAGGAAACTTCCAATCATGGTAGAAGGCAAAGGGAGAGCAAGGAGCTTTGCATGGCCACAGTAGGAGGAAAAGAGGGAGAGGGGAGGTGCCACACACTTTTAAACAACCAGATCTCATGAGGACTCTATCCCTACACAGTACCAAGGGGAGGATGGTGCTAAACCATTCATGAGCACTCCGCCCCCATGATCCAGTCACTTCCCACCAGGATCCACCTGCAACACTGGGGACTACAATTCCACATGAGATTTGGTGAGGACACAGATCCAAATAACATCAGCCACCATTTGCTTCATGAGAATCTATAGGCTCAAGAACTGCCCCCTACTTCTCTTGTATTTCAGAGATGAAGGTCTTTCAGAATCACTTGCATTGAATAGCATTGGTAAGAGCCCAGGGCTAACACTGGAAATCATTTGAAGAAGTGATAACATGAAACCTCTTGTGGAGGACAGTGTCTGTTTCATTGACCAGCATTCCCTAAGTGCTGACATTACAGGCTTGTCTTAGAACTCAATGCTGGGCAAAATGCATGCCTACCACTCCTGCCAGCAAGGCTGGTATATCTTACATTGCTCTAGAGGCCCTGTCAAGATCTAGAGCCAAGTAGTGTGTTCAGGCATGGTAACCATATTGTCCTGTTGTGGGGAGTGGGTCATTCCTTCCTCTATCCCTGGTTGAAATTTTATTTTAATATTTTGTTACAAAAAGGCAGGTATAAATAAATACATATTATCAAATTAAGAGAAGCCAGTTCATTTTCAGGAGAAAAAAAAAGCACTTCTCAATGGATCACAATAATACATAATCATTATTCCCAAAAGATGGAGGGGCAGTAGTGTGGACAAGAGGGACTACCATTGACTGGAAGAGCAGGAAAGGACAAATCTGTATTGAGAAGCAATTCTGGAAGATGTAGGATGCATACTTTACGTGTGCTTTCCTCATATAATTATGACCATTAGACATATGAAGAACAGGGATTGCTGAGGTTTTTATAATTAGGCCAAGGCCCCACAGGGCCAGGTGTGTAACCCAGGTGTGTGTGACTTCAAGGCACCTGTTAGACCAAATCATCCTGGAAAGTATCTGGGGACTCCTGTGTCATTTGCTGTGAGCATCGGTGTCCAGGGAGGCAGAATTCAGAATCAAAACACCAGTCTGTGCTTTTAAAGAAAGCTCAGTGAAGTGAGGAAGATTTGAAAGGCAGAATGCCCTTCGTCTATATCGATAGTTGTTTCCCTTTTCTGAACCAACAAAAAAAACTTGGGTCTCATTGCCTGAAAGATGATGTTTCCCTTTAAACACATTGCTGGGTCCCTCTTGTTTTGTGACTTGGAAAGGTTGGACCTTAGGCAGAAAGCCGACCTTGTTCTGAACACACTGAAGACTTGGCACATTTTAGGTTATCCTTGGGAAAATTCAGAATCCTAATGGAAGTGTTCTAAAGACATCTTTTGGAAATGTCTGTCCTCCCTAACACAGGACTCTCTGGGCTCCCCGGGTCAGCCCCCAGCTGCTGATGGTGGGCTCTATCCTTAAGACAAAGATGTGTCCTGAATCCACAGTAGAGTCTCGGAGCTGGTTCTTGCTGTACCCTGTGTCTCACTGAACTGGCTGGCATTTCACACCCACCAGTGGTAGCTATTGCTCAGCCTGCTGGGCTCTCCTACAGACCTGGGGACCAGCCCAAGCTTATCTTCAGCCTGGATGATGAAGACAGACAGTGGGCCACACTGTCTGACAGAACTACCTGTGGCTGTTTAAGTTATTTAAAATTAAAGAAAATTTAAATTTTTTTTCTTAGTATTGGATAAAACATATATAGAGAATTTCCATCATTGCAGGAAGTTCTGTTGGATGGCACTGCAAAAATTACTGTTGACAGTGGTTATTAGCTCCATAATAATCTATGTGACATTGGGGATAGCTTTAATCAGCCCTTCTTACTAGGCTTGTGAGCTCTGAAACCAGCTTTTACCTCTTATCCTTCACACACACACACACACATGTGCACGCATGCACATGTGCGCACACTCAAAAAAAAGACTGAAACATGAAATTGTCCCCATATTTTGTTTTGAGTTTGGAGATGAAGCAGTGGCTGTTACCGTATTCTCATTAGTAATTGACTGGAAGACCTCAATATTAACTCTTATTTTCTCCTTAAATGCTAGTAAGCAATCTTTGATAATGTTCTCACTGCTTCCTGCTAATTGCTTTTAGTGACGCAATCCATTCTTTCATCGCCCAGAGGGATAAAGGAAGAGTAACATCATGCTGGGTTTTGAAAGGAAAATACACATTTCTCTTGCCATAATAGAAGCTGCAAATAAAGCTGCTGCTGGTGGCTGACACTGAAACTTGTCTCACCCAACATGTTGACGCACTGTGCTGGTGCTGTCCTTACAGCAGCTCTCCCTTCAAGACAGAATTACGCAACATCTAAGCCTTCCAAAGCTAAGGACTCCAGTTTTACCCTGAGGAAGATACTGGCTGAGTAGCCTCCCATATGATTATGAGTCAAGACAAGTTTCTCATCCTTTTCAAACCCTTTTTCCAATATTTTGTCATCCATCGAAGACTTTCTAATTTGATGGGGGGTGGGGAGTGGAACACATCCCTTATATCTGTGATGTCCCAGTCTTTTGCTTTTTATCGTTTTAGTAGTAGATAGAGGAAGATGAACATGTATAGGATAAGATGATTAGCCAGAGGTAGGAGGAAAACCAGGGCAAAATGGTGTCATGCAAGTCAAGGGAATTTAAGCTTTGGAAAGGAGGGAAATCTGTCTGCTGCAGACCCTTGGATTTTCTTTAAACAAACATCGACTGTAACTTTGCAAGGAAGATGGCTGTTTTGCCTCTTGGAACTCTGATAAATAGCCACTGTTCTCTAATTACTTCTGAATGTAAGAATATGTTACACAAGAGATTTCTGCATTCCTGTTTTTCCCTATAGTATAGCCAGACTTGCTGATTTGTCCCAGTTCCTACTTCCCAGACCTGGGAAACAACATCTTTCTGTTAGCTGCCATGAAGAACTGAGGGAGCTCTTTTTCCTTGAGCTCCTTGCCTTTGTCTTTCATGTCTGCCTTCCATTCTAATGATGTTTTGCTACACCTAGTAAGAGTGCTGTGTCATAGTAGACACTCAACCACTCAGCAAGTATTCATTGGATAAACAAATTTATCCTGAAAGTAGAAGCAGAAAAATTTTTCAAGTCTTACAAATCGATATCTCTTACACATGAATATTAAGTTGTGTAATTTACTCTACGATAATGTATGTTTGTATTATACTGTGCGCCAGTTAGAGTTCTTAATTCCTCCTCTCAAAATCAATTGAGTGTCATTGATCTTGTTTGATTGTGACACGTTGGCTTGGCTTCAAGACCCACTGCTGACTCCTAGAGTTTACTTACTCCAGCTTGAGAAGCAAGGGATTCCTATAAAGCACAGGCTAAGACCTGACTCACAATAAGCCCAGCATGTCCAAGTGCCACTTCTGACTGTCTTCCTTCCCAGCCTCTATCACCCTTTAGTAGCTCACTTAGCCAAACATATAACCTAGATGCAGCAGGGAAAGGAGAGCTTTACAGCAGATTTCTCCAGCTGGGTTTCTGGTCATCACAACCATGTAGGGCAAGGGAAAGGACCTGTTGAGAGAAGCAGCCCCCACAGGCCCCCAAGAGCACTGTTAATGTTCTGAAAGCATTGCCTCCTACTCTGCAATTCACAATTCCTATTGTGAGTTACAAGTCAAATTCCCAAAGTTGTTCTCCTCATGAAAAATGCATAAGTACACATTTGCCTAATTTAAATGTCTGTGAATTACTCAGAGAATAACTGTTTTCTCCTTTTGAAATGCTCTCCCAGAACAATGACCCATGTTTGGTGTATACATAGCATAATTTTGAAATTTAGCAATTTCAGATGTTTTCTTAGTTATTAAATGACCTTTTTCCTGCTCAACTTTTTCCACCAGAGCTCAGTTGTCTTTAAATCTATGGATTGCCATATTCTGACTACACTTCAGAATTCTCAAAGTCTATTTAAAGACAAGGAAGATAAGAATCACAGAGACACTCTCCTTTTGTGGATCAAATTTGGGCATTTTCTTTGTTCATTGTGTGGCTTTTACTTCCATTCTTAAAACTTCTCTTTCTATTAAAAGAATCATAATTAAAGCATGGGTTTGCACTAAGAGCAATTTTAGATAGAAAACCACTTTTCTTAAAATATAATGAAGAGCTTTTTAGTCAGTGTGGCTGCAAAACAAATTATATTTCAGGCACAATGAGGTAACTCGACCAAGACCACAGAGGGTATCAACCACACAGTGGCGCAAAGGGGCTTGTAGGTGACACATACTTCATGCCTTAGGCATTTTGATCAGGTCCCCTTGGGTCTTTATTTATCAACTTAGCTGATGCCAACTGTGCAACTTTTATGTGTCAGGCACTGTGCTAAGAGATTGGGCCATTGCAGTTATGAAGACAGTGACTGTCATCAGAGAGACCGTGACTCTTCCACACTCTCGGGGCTGAAGTCTCCTTCTCCTGTCAGTATTAACTGTTCACAATATACCCGCAAGGGCAAGTTGCTTACCTAGGGTCTGTGGCAGATAAAGGGAAATACCAAGGTGTTAACATGTAGGCTCCAATAGTGCCAGTCCAAGCCAAATGGGTGGTACAAAGATTTTAGAGCTGCTCAGAGGATGAGGAGACGCCCTTTGGCTGCAGAGATCAAAGAGGGCTTCCCAGAGGTGACAGCATCTAAACAGAGCCTTGAGAGATGTGCAAGCATTGCTGTCACAGTTCAAGTCCCTAATCTATAAAAAGTGCTCTTTGCCTCTTTCTTCCTGCCTCCTAGACCTACTCAAAATTTCTTCTTACTTTTGAGAGTCTGAGGGGGTAAAGCTGAGGAAGTTGTTTATGATAGTGACCTTAATCCTCTGGTCATGCCTATTCAGAGAAGTAAATTCTGGGAATTGGAGAGGAGAATGATTGTGCATGTCCCCATTCTTTGGCTAAATCCCTGAATTATTTAGATGATTTCCTCATGAATCACACCCACCATGTGTATCACCAATATCCTAACAATTTGTTCATGGTTAATGTGTGTATGGTAGCCTAGGGTAGGGTTTTGTTGTATCAACTAAAATATGGCCTTGGATACAACTATCTCAACAGTCTAAAATTCTAAGAGGAAAGTGGAAGTAGAAACATTCTGAGAAATCTGGTTTTGTCTATATCTCCCTCCCTCTTCTGTCAGGCCTGAATGAATAAGGAGCAGTTCCCATGGTGGTTATCATTAGTGATAAAATACCCTCTGAAAACCGCCACCTCATAAAATCTATTGCTGTTGAGCTTGAAGGGTTGGATGACTTTACTAATGGTTGCCAAATGCATACCAAGCAGGACTGATGATAACTGTCAAAATCAAAAGGGAAGTTACTGCCCAGGGCCCTAGAATTTATTCTTCCTCAAGACTTAAAATTAAATGAACTGCTTGTTCTTCCAGGGAAGAGTATTAAGAAATAACCAGGCTAGTATTTTTTGGAAACCAGAATCACTTACCTTGTAAACTTGTGTTTTTTTCTCTCAGACAAGTTTTGGTATTGTCGGCTTTCGCCAAATCACAAAGTCCTGCATTACGGAGATTTAGAAGAGAGTCCTCAGGGAGAAGTGCCCCACGATTCCTTGCAGGACAAACGTAAGTAGCTCTCCTTGGCAGAGGCCTGAGTTTCGGTCGGTTGGTTGTTTCCTAGTCACAGTATACCATGCAGCAAAACTATCAGCCTAAGTAAGCCCTTTGAACACATCTCATCTGGTTGTAAGTCTTGGCCTAAGCCATCTCATCAAGTACAAGACCTGGATGGACTTTGGATTTGGAACTGAACAGGGGAGCATGTGAAATGGATGCAAAGGTATCTTAACTGAAAGATGTAAACTTGGGGTTCAGACGTCCACTTTTTACATTATTTATCCAGGGGCTGTGTCAAGGAGCAAAAACAGTACAAACCTGACTCTGTCAGTTGTCTTTTTCTGAAAACTCAAAATAATTTATTTTAATCTCTTATATGCCTGACCCCTACAACATTTATTCATTACGATTTAGTGTATCCTATAGTTATGACACAGAGTTAATAGCAGATCCAAATATAGCTAGTTTACCCCCAAGAAGTAACTTGGACACTTTGAAAATTGATGATCAGTTACCTCTACTGTTTGCTAAGTATTTCTCTTGTATGTTTTTTGGCTTTTTCTGCATGTTGTCTGTTTTAACATGTATGCTTTTGAAAAGACAGTAATGTACAGGATTATTTTAGCCCCACACAGAACCAGGTGCCGGTTATTTTAACAGTGTTCACCATACAAATTAAACAAGTATTATAGAAACATTGAAATACACAAGGGTAATAAATTAATTTAGAGGAGAAATGAGATAAAATGAATGTAGCCTCAGAGGATATCCCATGTAGAAAAATCCAAGAGGGAGAAAACATTCAGAGCACTTTTAAATGACCTTTAAAAGTCACCTTGACCTTTCAGATAAGCGTGTCCCTGACAGAATCCTTACCCAGAGTCTCACACCTGTCCTGTCACCCTCGGGCCCATGAAAGTCAAATCTGGATTACCTTCCTTATAGCTCATGGCCATTGAAGGCGAAAATAACCCATGAGTGGGAAATTTCCTGACACATTCAGACTCTGTGCTGACATCTCAGGATGTCAGCAGACAGCATGGAACATTCTCTTTCTCTAGCTTAAAAATGGGAGAGTGTGGTCTTTGTAGTGTCATTTAGTTCAGAAAGCAATCTCGTTTTCTTTCATAGAACTTTCTTCCCAGCCCACATTATTGACTCCCTTAGTCAGGGGTTAGAGAAAGAAATCTGAAATCCACTGCTTCAGAGAGTCTGGGACACTGTCTGTGCCTCTTTACCCTGGGGCAGGAGTTAGGGATGTCCTGGGCTTCCACTTGTGAATGAGGACCCTCCCTTCACAGTTCAAGCCTTCCCCACCCCACCTTGGGCAAGCTAGACCAGTGATTCTCTAAACATGGTCTCCAGAACATCAGCAGCAGTATCACCTAGGAACTTCTTACCAATGCACATTCTGACCCCATTCCCAGTCCTGCTGAATCAGAAACTCAGGGGGTGGGAACTGGCCATCCCTCTTTTAACAGATGTTCCAGGCAGTTCTGACATGCACAAGTTTGAGAACTGTGATTCACCAAATGTGGCTTTCACTAATAATTTAAAAAAAAAAAAGTTTAAGTAAATTAATAACGTGTTGCTAATTTTTAACTTGGGCCAAAAAAAAATATTAAAAAATAAAATCTAACTAAAGTTTAATGTCACAACCCTTTCATAAAAGAAAGGACCCTTGATTACCCAAAAAAAAAAAAAAAATGTAATAAGGACCTAATCTTAGAAAAAAGACAGTCCCTTCTGCTAAACTAAATTAGCTCTCTGAAAAACACACAGTCTCCCTCATTTTTCTGCATTTGCTATTAGCTCACTGGTGTAAACTCTCTTGAGAACTAGGAACTGACCAGAGGCCAGCAATGTCCACATCACTGCTCTGCAGTGGTTAAACAGAAAGAGTTAGAGATTATTATTAGTTGAAGTAAACAGCAGCTCCCTAGGAGGTCCCCACATCCCCATTCTTAACCTGTCACTAGGGGAAAAGTGGTCAGGACAAAGCAAACACAGCTTGACTCCCCATATGGTCCAGTGAACTGCTCTACCACTAACTGGACATAGTGTTTAGCCCCATGTTTATAGGCATGTAATCACTTCTCAACCCAAAGATAGGCAATTGACTGACAGATTTGCCAGTTGTTAGCACAGCACCCCCATGCTAACTGGCCAGCTACCTAAGAAATTGGCAGCCACAGCAGCAGAGCCTGGTATAGGGGCAGTTCCTGGGCTTGCCCACAAGCTGATGCCCCCAGCTCTGCTAAGACCCTCACCCCCTAGACTCCAGGGTGAAAATAAGTAACTTTGAACCAGAGGTGCTGATGCCAGGGAGAGCTGGCCTGTCAGGGTGAGTGCAGGAGAGCAAAGCCAGAGCTGCAAATCTCCATACAGCTTTTCGCAGTGACCACTGAGCGAGGCTGATTCTTGAGGGGGTTACGACAGCCCCTCCTGACCATGCCTTCAAAACTTTTAGCAACCCCTTTCCTCTGAAATGGAGTTCCAAAGAGCTGCTCCAAAAACAGTTCATCCATTGCAAGATGAACTAAGAATGCATACTTTTGCAGATCTATTTATCCATACGAGTATTTATCCACACCTTGTGGGAGGGGTGTGTGTGTGTGTATGTGTGTATGAGAGAGAGAGAGAGAGAGTGTGTGTGTGTTTGTGTGTATTGGTAAGATTGTATCCTTCTGCACATACGTGCTAGAGAAAAGAGTATACTAATTTAATGAATTGAAATGAAGCAATAATGTGCCTGAGACAAAAAAGCCCGGCCTAGGAGGCTGAAGTTTGCTGCTGCAGGCCTGCCACCTTGGTTTGCATTTAATTTCAATTCTGCATTCTGCCTGGAGCAAAATAGTCACCCTTTCGGAGCCCTTAAAAGTCAGAAAACCTCATTCCATTGGAAAAATGAGATGTACCTTTAATTAATGTTCAGCGTCATTGCTCTTGCCACATACCATTGCTCTCTCTTGAGACCAAGGCAGAGTGGTCTTGTGCCCCTTGAGTTAATCAGCGCTGAATACTGAGCTCTTGATAAATCAAATAGTAAAATGGAGTTTTCTTAATATAAATAGTACATTTGAGGTTTGAGGGCCTCTTCTTGGTTATCTTCTTCTCTAAAGCTTTAGGAAATCTTTCTTCTTGTATTCTTTTACTTTGCCAGGAAATTTGGCCTTTGAAAATCGGTATCTCCTTACATCCCTTCTGTACCCATATCCCTCCCACGCTGACTTACAGATTGTCATTTCCCCCAAAAAACATAGGACCCCATTGCTTTCCAGCCATGCCCTGGGTTCCTCACTGCTTCCCTTTGAAAGAATCTAGGCCAGCATTCCTCACTCCCACATCAGAGGGGGCAGGGAGGAAAGCACTGGCTCACCCCCTCCCATGCTGAGACTAAGCCTGATCCAGTACATGAGGAGAGCAGCCACACAGGGAGGCATCATGGGCAATTTGGGTCACCAAAGCCCAGCAAATAATTCAGGTCCCTCCATCTACAGAAAGAATTTACTCTGATTATTGATAATAGGAATAATTGCAAATGGCATTTATTGAGTGCTTACAATAGCAGGCCCTGTGCTAAGGGCTTTACATAAATTATTCTCAACAACGTAAAGCGATAGATAATATTGTCCTTATTTCACAGAAAGGAAACTGAGATACAGAAAGATTAAGTAACTTGTTCAAAGTCATAAGATTAGTAAATAGTAGAGCAAAGATCTGAATGTAACCATGTAACTGCATGGCCCAGATTTTCACCCACTACTGTGTACTGCCTAGATTAAAAGCCAACAATGATCTCAGCTCCAGTATCAGGATTTAACTCTCAGAGCAACCATATGGGATAGATAATGTTAGAGTCACACATTGCAGACAAGGAAGCTGAGGCTCTGAGAATTTAAGCCCAAACTAGTAGAGGTGGTTGGTGGATGTAGAATTCAAACTCGGGCACTGTGATTTCAAAGGCATATGTCTCCTCACCATTCCATGCCTTGTGGCTGATCAGCCAGGCCAAAGAGATCAGATTCTTCATGCAATAAATCCTGAGATCAGCCTGTACCTCCTCCATATCTCTACCTACAGAAGCTTCTACTGTGGAGCTGTCCACACAGCAAGTGCTCAAGGCTTACTAGCTACTTCCTCTGAATGGTTTCTGCCTGAACTCGGATGCCAGTGATGAAAGCTGAAACTATTTTCGTCATGGGTGGCCACATTTACTTTTTCAGTGGTATTTTCGTTTTAAATCACAATTAAACTTCCTTCCACAGGTATTAGCAATCAAAGAGTTTCCTGAATGTCTGAAGTGATAATCATGTTTGGGGCTGTGATCAGCGTGATTTGGGGGACTGGCACGTTACAAACATAGGGAGATATCATGGGCCTAGCAAGGCAGCGTGGGATGGAAGAAAGAGAACTAAACCTAGCTCTTTTTTCCTGCTAGCATAGCTGTGTGTCATTGCACAGTTGATTTCCTCCCTTTAGGCTTAGTCTTCCCAGCTGTAAAATAGGAGTGTTGAATCAAGATGATCTCAGCCTAGCTCAAACTTTAAAAAGCATTGAAAGAAATGAGGCCATGCCCAGGGGGTAAGTGTGGCAAGAGGGTGCATTCTTTACTGGTGACCCTCCTAATTCTCATATATCTGGGCCCCACTTCTTTATCTTGCTTCCACACAAAAGGCCTCATCAAAATGCTAGCCTGGCTTTGAAGTCATCAGGAGCCCCCTGTGGCCTCCTTAGAGTATAGATTCAGGAGATAGGAGTCTAACCCCTCTTTTTCTGCTCATGAGAATAGAGAGGTCAGTCTTTGAGCCTTTCCAATGCCTAATCTTCTGGTGCATCTAAAGACAAACTATGCAAAAAGCAACCTTTAAAAGCTACACTGTATTTTTAGCACTTTGTGTTTTCTTTTTAGTCATAATCCTATGAATGATACAGCAGCTGGTCTCTAGGACAAGGGACAACGCATATATATTTTTAAAAATGTGCTTCCACAAAACCTAGTGAAAAAGTGCCTCTTCTCCTTGGAAACATTTCTATTAGAGATTCTGAAGACCACCCCCAGAACAGACGATGGTATTACTCTTCTCCCATTCCATACGATTGGTTTTCAAAGCTAAGGGTAACTTACCAATTGTAGATTGTAGACATTCTCTCTAGTTCATGGACCATGTTTATTGTAACAAAAAACCTTTCTACAAGGCACTTGTGACTCAAACTCTATTTGAATCTTGAAAACATGTTTTATAATAAGTTTGCTGACTATATCACATTCACTTCAATGGTGGGTTTTCCATTGAAAAGTTAACCAACTTCCCAGAGTATCCAAATGTCCCTTTCTAGAGTAGGGATTAGGAAGTCAGATCAGCTACTGAGGGAAACGAGACCAGTTCTTGGTTATAAAAATGGATTTGAAAAGAATTGAAGTCAGTGCTCATGGTCAAAGGTAGGCTCAGGAATAATGGGGACCACCCATAGGAAGATGCCAGTCCTAATGGGGTCAGGCAAAGAGGCAGAGAAAAGGTCTGAGATCAGTCAGAAGGGGCTGTATTGCTACCTTATGCTGCAAGAACAACCCCAAAATCTCCATGGCTTGCACAACAAAAGCTTATTTCTCACTCACATTACACAATATACACAGGTTGGCAAAAGACTCCTCCATACAGTTACTCAGGAACACAGATCAGTGCCCACCATGTCTTCCATTCTCTCACTTCCTATTTCCAACCCTAGGAATTACCCTTTGACTGTCATCACCTTGTCCTCCCTTGAGCCTCCTCTGCTCATCCATCCATTCCCTGGGCCTCTCCTGTGCCATCTGGATGGAACAGGTTGCTCCTTCAGTTTCTGCAGCTGGGGAAGACAGAATGGAGGGCCTCAACCTAGAAAAGAAGGATTTCCTTTCACATTTCATTGGCTAAAATTAGTCACATGACCCAACTGCAAAGGTTGCTGGGAAATGTAGTTTTCTATGTGGCCAGAAGGAAAGGAGAGACAGCTATTCATAAGCATGAGTAATGTCTACCAAAAGAGTCCAGAATCAGGTTGCAAGACATGATGAGATATGGCAGGGGAACCTATAGAGATTCCTGGAGGACTCATCCCAAACCCACTCTTCTTAGGGTTACAGAGAGGACTAGGAGTGTCAACAGATATGGACCAAGTTCATAGTAATTTTAGGGTACCTGGAAAATGTTAGCATTTGAGTTCTTCTTGTTTATTGTTTTAATATTCTAGGTATCCTGTAATTTTATCCTTTTCTTTCACCTTCACAACCCAGCTTCCCAATAAAAGGATGTGACCTTTTACTGTGAAATCTCTCATCATCTTCATCATTAAGAGAGTCTAAGGAATTACTTGGCATTCCTGCACATCCCAAATTCTTGGTAAAGCCACACTAGTCAGTGTGCGTACCTTGATTCATAAACCCATATGGGGCTGGAGAATTAGATATTGGAGAGGGACAGGTGACTTTGAATTATTTTAAATTAAGGTTCCAAACCATCCTGCTACCTTCTTTCTTTCAGTTGATCTATTTTTAAAAAAATTTTCATGTTACTTTTTATAGAGACAGGGTCTCCCTATGTTGCCCAGGCTCGTCTGAAAGTTCTGGCTGAAGCAGCCCTCCTGCCTCAGCCTCTCAAAATGCTAGGATTATAAGCATGAGCCACTTGCTGTTCCCAGCCTGTTTCAGCTGATCTTAACAAAAGTTTTAAGTGCACAACCCCTTCCATATCTTTTCTTATCTTCCTCCAACTCCAGAGTAAGACATGAGATAACATCATTTTGTCTATCTGCATTATTTCCAGAATCTTGTATCAGAAAGGAATTATCCTTTTATTTAATTGAGTTTAATTTTGTTGTCTGTAAAACAGACAACGAAAGGATAATAACAAGGATAAGGATAATAAACCTGTTTTACTGAATTAATGAGATGGCAGAGAAAGAGATTTTGGAGAGGGAAAGTTCAGAACTGTTTATATTGGGTAAATTTTTTGAGATAGGGCTGCTTTCTCTCATTATCCAAAAACTCAGAAACTAAATAGATGCAAATGTTGTAGCAAGAGACACTGATGTATGTAAAGCACTTGGCATTGCTCTTGTCACACAGACGTCCTCGTTAATATCAGTGTTAGTATCACGGTTGTTATTACAGTCACTGTTATTTCTACTGCTGTTTCTAATGCCATCACTTCAAATGGTACTGTGATGCGTGGTTTTTTTAGGTCTTTGTTTCAATGAACCAAATTCTGTTTACAAGCAAGCTCTTTCTCCCCAGGGATGCTTTTTGCCCAAATATAAGATATATTTTAGTTTCTAGTCCTGCAACACTGCCTGGCTTCTCTTCCTCTTTTCAACACTCTTCTTTTCTCTTTTTCTGGGAATGGCAACCACAGTAGCGGACCCAGGGCTTACCCTTGCTTCTTTATTGACATTGAAGCTTTCACATGGTATAGTTACTTGCATTTTCTTTTATGAATTGCAGTGCCGGTGGCAGATATCAAAGCCGTGGTGACGGGAAAGGACTGCCCTCATATGAAAGAGAAAGGTGCCCTTAAACAAAACAAGGTATGATTTCCAAATTATCGCAAAGCTCTATTTGCCCGGTGCAGTCAGCAACTGCAGCCAGCCCAGCCCTCCTTTATAGCAGTGGGGTGTGTGTGTGTGTTTTTGTGTGTGTGTGTGTGTGTGTGTGTGTGTGTGTGTGTGTGTGTGTGTGTGTGTGTTTGTTCAGACACACATCTCTTATTCAGCTCTCTTGTTTCCTGTCCCAATTACTTTTACGTCTCTTACCCTTATTCTTTCTCTTTCTGACCCCTTTTCTGATGCCTACCATCTCTTCCAGTCTCTCACTTCCTGTCTACTTCCAGCCCTAAGAATTGCCCTCACTATTGCCACCTTGTCCTCTCTTAAGCCTCCTCTGCTCATCCATCCATTCCCTGGGCCTCTCCTAACCTCCCCCATTTATGTTTATTTCTCCCTTCTCCAACTTCCACCCCAATATCTTTCATTTTCTCCTGCTGTAATCATGCCGTTAATATCCTCTCTGGGATCTCAGTGAAGCCTGGGACAGGCAGAGAGCAGCTGACTCAAAGAATCTTAGAAAACTTTAAAGCCCTGATGCCCTTCAGCATTGTGGAGAGTAGGCTGTGAAATATTTCCAGCTCAGATTAGAAAAAATTTCCCCAGAGGTGTGTATTGCTTAAGCCCACTTCACACTGCAATACTCCTTTCACCAACCCCTCCTGGTTTACCAACCATTCCATTATCATTTCATTACAGAGGGCACCCGAGGGGGCATTATTTGAAAAGATAAACGAGTTTCTTTTGCCTGCTAGAAATATTTGTCCTTGGAGAGGCCATAGGGGAGCCAGGTCTTTGTTCATGCCTCTTGGAATCTTGTGATCTATACCATTCCTGAACAAAAGTATCCAGATTATCTGGGGCACCCAGATAATCTGGTACCAAGAAATGTCACATAGATCAATAGGTTGCATCTTTATTTCCAGTGTTAGTATCTAAGAGGGACACCAAAATGATACACAACCTAATTACCAATCAGGGTTAAAATAAATAGTTTCCACTCTGTAATTTCTAATGTTATAAGACAAAAGGGAATCCAGTTCTTTGGAGGATGGTCCTATCTGTGGTTAAGGAAAAATAAAAGTACTATGAAAAGACTGTTCAGGAAGGCAGAGGGCAGGGGATGCAGCTGAAGAGGCTGATTGCAAGACCTTTCCTTCTTAAGTTCTATAAGTATAACTCACCTCAAGTCCATGGTAACGCCCACTTTGTTGAGCCCATCACAGCACTGTCATGTGATGCATTTGATTGGCAAGCATACTGATGGCAAGGCATGGCCAAGAGGCCAGGGTCTGTGGGCTATCTGTTACACAGCACCAATGGGGGTTCCCATTTATCTCTTCTCCATGCTGTGGGGAGACAGAGATTCTACAGCTCAGCACATAAGAGAAGCATTCTTAGCTATAGCAGCAAATCTCATTTTCATGGTTTGCCTCTTGTGGGGCAGACTTTCTTCAACACCAGCCGGGATTACCATATGCTGCACATGTCAGGTATTCTCTCCACAATCTCGGAGAGCACTGGTTCTGCTCAGCTTCAGCTAAAGAGATCCCTACAGTTACATAACACTTGGAGCTGAGCTGGAAACAGTGTGGAGAAATTGGCAGTAACAGGGGTCTGCAACCCAAAGAAGACCAGGAAGGGTATACCTGGAAAAATAGCAACTGCCAGAATTCAAGTGTGCTGAATAAAGACAAGGGGAATTATGTAAAATAAGTATGGAGAGACTTCCTGTTTCAGCCCGCATATGTAAAGAGCTTGAGAGTTGTGCTCCCATTCTTAGAATAAGAAGAAGTGGAGCAAAATGGAGATCAACAACTTTTCTTGGACCTATCCTAGAACTGAGGTTGCAAGCAAACCATCACCATGCAATGTGGAAAGTCAGATATCCAGGAAGACATAATAATCCTTAACATGTATAAACTTTACATAAAGATATCAAAATATGTAAATAATAATCCTTAACATATCTAAACTTAACATGAAGATATCAAAAGACATGAGTTATGAAACTGATGGAACAGAAAGGAGAAATAGACAAATTCATTATTATTCATATATTGGAGACTTCAACATCCCTTGGTCAGTAATCAATAGATCAAGCAGGCAGAAAATCAAGAAGAATATTGATGACCTGAACAGCACCATTAATCACCTTGATCTCATTGACATTAATAGAATATTACACTCATCAGCAGCAGAATACACATCCTTCGTAAGTTCAAAGGAGACATTCACCAAGATAGACCACATTTTGGACCGTAAAACATGTCCTAAAAAATTTAAAGAATAGCAGTTATACAAAGTATATTCTCAGGTCACAGTGGAATTAAACTAGAAATCAATAGCAGAAAGCTAGCTGGAAAATTCCCCAAATATTGGGAAATTTAACAACACACTTCTAAATAACCCACAGTTACAGGAAGAATTCTCAAGATAAATTACAAAATGTTTCAAACTAAGTAAAATGAAAATCCAGCTTACCAAAATGTGTGGGATGCAGTGAAGGCAGTGCTTAGAGGGAAATTTATAGCATTGAATGACTACATTAGAAAAGAAGAAAGAACTAAAATCAATGAAGTTTCCACCTTAGGACACAAAGAAAGGAGAGCAATGTAAGCTTAAAGCAAGCAGAAGAAAAGAAATAACAAAATTTAGAGTAGAAAACAATAATACTGAAAACAGTAGAGAAAATCAACAGAACCAAAAGCTGGTACTTTGAAAGGATGAATAAAATTGATAAACTTCTAGCCTGGCTAACCAAGAAAAAAATGAGAGTCACCAATATATCAGGTGTGGAGTTGATTTCATTTGAACATATAAGGTAGTATATTTGGCCTTCCTTTATTTTTCACATATTGTCATGACACTCATAAACATAGGATGGATGATGATGGATAGATGGATGATGGATGGACAACTGGAGGATGATTGATGAGTAGGGTACATTGCTGTAAACAGATGTAAATAAGACTGCAAATAGAGGTTGCTTCCTGGGACTCACTGGCCCATATGTTCTAGCTACTCTGGGCTCTTCCAGTCTGCCATGAGGGATGAGAGTAGCAGAATTTCAAGCAGCCTGGCCCTTTAATTAGCATATACATGGAATTTACTTGTCTTGCAATGTTAATAGTGTTCATATATACCATGTTATCAAGCAAAACATCAAAAGGGAGAAGGAAAGCCACAGTTTCACCTGCTCAACCCCCCAAACCACACCCCTTTTCCCAGTACGTCAGAGATGCCCTCCTCTCTACCTCTGGGACTTCTGGGTAGGAAAGGGGAGACCTACCGCCTAAAAGGAGAATCGACCAAAATGTGTTCATAAGAGGTCTGTCAGTGCACAGTGGGTAGACAACAACCAAGGCAAATGACTGGCTCTTTGGACAGTTTTTCCAGCTGTAGAACAGTTTTGACATTTTGTACCAGGAGACCCATGGTTAACTTAATCATCGAGAAAGGCAAACTGAGCCATTGGCATCCACAAAGGAGATACTTTGTTAATGACAGAGTGTTAGTAACTGATCATTCTCTCACCCACTCAATCTCTGCTGATGTTCCCAGCAGGGCCCTGGAAACCTAAAGAAGAAAATTGGTCGTTTCCCTTGAGGTGTCTACTGCAGAGGCATTTGTTCAGGTAGTCAGTCATCCACTCAGTCAGCATGGGAGTGCCTGAAATAGGATGAGCTCTGAGCATAAGATATAAATGGGGTAGCTGGGGGCCTTTAGAGTCTACTATGTTTAACAGAGGTCAGTGCAGCAGGTACATTTTTATGGAGACAAGAAATGCTGGATTCTTCACAGAGGTACTGGGAAATTTCTGATTGAGACTTGAAAAGAAATGTCATGAGTAGATGGAAATTCAGTTGGAAGGCTTAGATTTATAAGGATTAAGGATTCTAAATTCAAACTCTATAAGTATAAAAATAAGCTGATTGTGGCTGTGTGCTTTAAGGTGGGCATTCTCGGTACTTGTCGCACTGGATTTGGGGCTTTTAGTTCAATAGTCAACATGAAATCACCAGAGTGAAGATCTCACCAGATCCATTGATTCAGATAGGAGCATATTTGGTTTAAGAGAAGCTTCTATCTTCTTATTTGCCAGAATTAAGCATTTGTTTTTCCAGTGTGATGCTTAAACCTGAAATAAGAGGCATATTCTACTAAAGCTGATGTCCTAGCATCAGTTTGAAAATGCTGGTCTTAGCCAAAAAGCCCTTTATTCACATTTACTTCATTCATCATTCATTCATTCATTCAGCAATGTATTGAACATCTCTTTTGTGCTAGGTGCCAGGAATCCAAAGATAAATATGACCTGGCCCCTGGCCCTAAGTGTCCAGTAGATAAGATTTATATATGTCTCTGCTCAAAAAAATTAAACACAGAGGGAACCTGGGAGAGCTGGGAAAGGCTGATGCAGGAAATGGCATCTGATCTAGCTTTTGAAAAGGAATTGGCCAGGCAGAGAAGTGAGGAGAAGACTTTCCAAGACGAGGAAACAGTCTGAAAAGGGACAGGGGCCTTTGCTCACGTGAAAAGCATCCTTCGATTGGGAAACATTGAATTTAGACTATAGGATGGATGGGAATGGGAAAGAGTATGAGTTGGTGAACTATTGGCCAGTTAAGCATAACTGCTACGATAGATTGGGGCTGGAGAGTTATAGCTGCCTGAAGAAGGTAATCTTCTTAGTTATATACTACATGAATGAGAGGTTTTTGCCTTCTAAAATAGAAGCCCAAATTCATAGACATCTGAGCAGCAATGCGCTATAGTTCTCAAATCTACTGCTATTTCTATGACCATATTTAGCACCCACACACATGCCAAGCTATATCCTGTGTCTTTTATCAAAATGCTTTGCTCTTGTGATGACCTGGATAGATAGAGAACCAATATAGTTAAGTGAATGCTAGCAAAATGGCCAAATGTGGTGAGCTACCCTCAAACAACGTAAGGATTGGCAGCCAGCGCTGTACGCTGAAAACATGTTGCATAAAACTCTACTCTTCTGATCAGTCAGTTCCTTATTTGACCCATGGAAGATGGCAGTCCCCAAACCCAGAAACCATTTTTCTGGGCATCCACTGACTCAGCATGCCTTGTCTTCTGTCCCAGGGCCAGAGTGTTGAGTACAGGGTCAGGAGCCTCAGGGCATGGAAGGATGTTCCGTGTCCTCTGCCTCCACTCTCCCTAGAAATCAGGCTTCCTCCACATGACAAGGGAACAAGCAGCCATCAGCGCAGCAGAGAATGTAGAGAAGCTGCTTCTGGATGTCATTTTTCACTGCATTAAATCCAGAGGAATAAAAGAGCTTCAGTCATGAGCAACAAAGCCCCGGAGCTTCTGATGTCTAAGTGAGTGTTGTGGTGTATGGAGGCAAGAAGGCCCTGAGGGGGACATGGATCAATGACAGTCTACTCCACCACCACCTGGCACCTTCTGCCTCATGGACAGTGTGGACAGGTGGCAACTTCTGGAGTGTTAGCCCGAGAGGTGCCATCGCTCCCAGCTCTGCAGCCTCCCCGCTCCAAGTGCGGAAGAGCTGACCTTCACCAATGACTCAACAACAGCAAGCCAGAGACATCAATAAAACCCATTATAAGCGATAGCACCCTTTAACACAGACATGAGGCTCAGAGAATTAATTCCTCCCACCCCCTCCCAGGCAGCTTTGGTGAAATTAAAGTGGGAATTGACATTCTCACGAATTTCCCATTTCCTGCCTGTGTTTATCAGGAATCTAGGTCATGACAGTTCCGATCATTCACGTCATGAGTGGTATATGCCATAGAAGGGCAAAGCCCAAAGTTTGCATGCTCCCTCCTTTTCCTTCCTTCTCCATCCCCCTGCAGAGGAAAAAGTATCACAGCAACAACCATGTTGACACTCTGGTCTCAAGTGACTTCAGCACCCTGTCGGGAGCACATCTGGGCTGCAGTGCTGTTCACACCAGCTCTTGTCAGCAAGGGGTGATCAGCCATGTGATTTCCCTGAGCAGTCAGGCACTTGCCACCCAGAGTCAGCCCAAAGTGGCCTGGATGAACTTTGCCTTTTCCTGTTTACCTCTGAGGCCCCTCACGCCACTCTAATATCTTGACTTGTTCAGAAGCAAAGCTTGCTCCCTCCTTTCTCTCCAGTCGCTCAAGTATGAGTCAGAGAGTTTTCCTAATAAATGACTCTAAGATTAGTGAAGAAATCTTCGTTTTGATGAACGTACCTAATCTGAGAACAGCTTTTATGAATTTCTGAAATTATAGCATAGCATTTTGTTGAAAAAAGTTTTAAGAAGGAATAATGACCTACGACCTAACACTTTACCACAGTTATTTTCATTTCACATAGTTCCTTCCAGTCTCTGTCCACAGGTAGGCATTGTTTAATTGTCATCAGTGTATACATGGTGTTCATGTCTCCTGCTTTTCTCCACTTAACTTCAGATATCCATCATTATCTCACTGAATGATTGGCCAAATATATTTCTTTTGGTGGCTAATTTATGATTTCTTTATTACCCAAAAGAGAGAAAGGTTAGTTTCTCATAATGTTCTTTCAGATAATAATATATAGCTTTTGCTTTGTTTTTAATTTTTCTTTTGGAATTATCTCAGGCATAGCATCTCTGGTTCTTGATATGTATTTTCATATTGATTTTTTTTAAAAAAAGGATAATATGAATTTATAGTACTCATAGTAAGTCTGTGACTGTTTTAATTATAAATTAAAAGGCCCAAGAGAGATGGTTATGGAAACAGATGCTATACTTCATGACAATTTGTTTTTGTTTGTTTGCTTGTTTTGGCAAACTTCCTTTTTACATTACTGTCTTTACTGGGTAGGCCTGAGTCAGGACCTAAAGAAGAAGAAGAATAGAAAAATGACGAGAGTATTTTTGCAGAATAGCTCCCATTCCATGACTCAGCATTTTTTTCCTTTGCTTGTCTCTATTTCTGTCAAGGTGAGGAGACCTTTTGAGTGTGAGATGCTGGTAGGTCTATCCTCAGAACAAGACCTGCCCCCTCTCAATGAGGGACAGCTGGAGGTGAACAAGACACAGAGAATGCCACAAAAGCCAGAAATAGCTGGATGATGGACTGTGTTGGGAGGGGCATGCAGCCACTTTGGAATAATTCTTTAATCCATCTGAAATTCTGAAATCCGTAGGCATTGACCTCATCTTTTTGCCTTTTATCTTCTTTCTGGGGCATTTTTGCTGTGAGTCACAGGCCAAAGACAAATCCTCTAACAGATATTAAGGTAGAGAATGATGTGAAGAGATATGGCTCCCTAAGAAAGAATGTTCTGTGGGCAATTACTGAGCAGTGTGGCTCGCAGATCACAGCAGGGGAGAGAGATGGTCATTACTGGTGCCTAATAGAAGCACAGAAAAGGAAGGCACACTAGCACCTCCGTACTGGAAGAGTACAGAGCATTGGTTTGGATACTCTTGGCCCTTCCCCTCCAGACTAGGAGTCCTCAGGATGCTGAGATGAGCTGATGACTCTCATCTTCTGCTGACTGCTCAGATCACTAGAATGATCATCCTACCCAGTACTGGTACAGCATGTACAGTTTGAGAAGTTCGGTTTATTATGCATATTAGACATGACACTGAGTGCCTTGGCTATTGTTCATTCACTTGCAATTAAATGAAAATGTCACTTGGTCACTGGACCTTAGGGCCTGGCTTGTTTCATGCATTCCACAGGTTGTCACCAATGAGTGAGCCTATGCTTCTCATTTATACCTTGCAGTCTCTGCTGGATAAAACCTAGGCTTTCTATAGCCTTTGATGTACAGTAGCTCAAAGGTCAGAGGACAGATGTAAAGATAATGGGTTCACCTAGAAGCCTCCTTACAGCTGGTGTAGCCTCCACATTTTAGGGAAATCATACCTCTATGGCCTCTCTTTGATCGTACCTCTTTGGTTTCTGTCTGTCTTAGGATGATAGAAGGAAGGGCAGCTATTAATGCTATTGATTGGGAGTTTACTGTTTTTTGTGGCCTCTCTGGAAAGGAAATGCTGAAGGAAGGAGAATAACACAGTTTTGGAGGGGGCTGTCACCTTGGACACTCCCTGAACCTCTCTAAGCCCTGCCTCATAAAAAGGATGAAAACATTTGCTATGTGCGAATTAAATGAGATAGTTCACAGACCACCCTGAATAGAGAAGGAACCTTGAAGAGCATGGTTCCTCCTTCCATCAGCCTCATTACAGCTCCACTTGCCCAGACAAGCTGGCCCTATTCCATGGTCAGTGTGCAGCCATTTGCAACTGCAAAATGAAAGGCGCCGATTTTCCATAATGTGCTGTTTTCTCTCATCTCTTGTAGGAGGTGCTTGAACTCGCTTTCTCCATCTTGTATGACTCGAACTGCCAACTGAACTTCATTGCTCCTGACAAGCATGAGGTAAGGATCTCTGGGGGGATAATTTATGAGAGAATGTAACCTTTCCTCAAGAAAAATATTAGAAAGAAATAAATTTCACTTAAGAAAAATAGACCTGCCTGAAAAAATGATGAGCCAAGGGGCATCTTGCTGACTTGGAGTAGAATAGAAACCTCTTGAAATACTGCCCGTTATAACAGATTCAGCTTCTTAGTATCCTGATTGATAGTTTATGGTAAAGAAAACGGATGTACAAAGGCCTCAAATGCAGCAAAGGCATAGTTGTTAATCCAGAGAAAGAAGCGCCCCTGGTTACAGCTTTGGTTTTCATTGAATTTTTCGTTTTTGGTCTGGATTTTCCCAAGATAAACTGGTCTCTCTTCTTTAAAACATCTGAGGAAGTAGGTTTTCTACCAAATTTCTTTAAGCTATTTTAAGAGGTTTAGGGCTGTCTCTGCTGTTGGGGTTTTATTTTCAAGAAGCTTTTATTCCTTTCTGACATCTTGTTATATGTATAATTTGTTTCTCTTCTTGCAGCACGCTGTCAGCTATATTTAAAATATTTAGCATAAATCTAGGAAAATGCATTTGTAAGTTAAAGTAGCAGTTATGGCTGATTTAACTTTCTTTTATAAACTGGAACCCAACATCATGGTTGAAACTTTTATTTTTAGATGATACCATTCAAATTTTTGTTTTGCGTGTGGTTGCATAAAAAGCTTTTAGAAAGGAAGAGAACATTTTGATAGAATCTGACTTTTGTTCCCTATTTCCCCTAGGACATTTAGCTCATTTAGAAGTTATTCAGTATCTGGTTTTCACTGGTTTGAAGCTTCTGAATAAAATTGTATATCCCAAAGAGAGAGAAAAGATTAGACACAAATCCTGCATTTAGAATGGTGCTTAAATATAATTCTGTGTCACTTGACATTTAGTTTGCTGAAGGGTAAGACTTTGTCTTCATCTTTCTGAAAATAGATACTGTGTCCTACTGTTTCTGTTTTTAAATAAAATTGTGGTTCTACACAGGCCACCATATTCAAGATGTATAGAGCTGTATAGGAAACTACTTAAAATAGTAGAACTTTGGATGTTATTTAAATCTATGGGAGGCTGTTTTCCCCAGTGTACATTAATTCCAGATCAGGATAAATGCTCTGGGACTGCCAGATTTTTATTAATATCTACCGCTTCTTATAGATACAATGAAGAGAAAAATGCCATATGCTTGTGAACACTTTTAATTACTTCAGACCGCTTTCCTCTCTGTTACCTCATTTTATTTCCATAATTACTCCATACAATAAAAAGTTCTATTACAGACATTGTCATTTATCAAATTAGCAAGGAGCAACCTCCCAGAACTGAATACATCAACAATAGAAAGGTTAATACAGTTGGCCCTTAAACAGCCTGGGGGTTATGGGGACTGACCCCCCACACAGTTGAAAATCTGCCTGTAACTTTTGACTCCCCAAAAACTTAACTGTCAATAACCTACTGTTGACCAGAAAGAAGCCTTACCAATAGCATAAGCAGTTGATTCACACACACTTTACTTTTTATATGTATTATATACTGTATTCTTACAATAAAGTAAGATAGGGAAAAGAAATGTTAAGAAAATCCTAAGGAAGAGAAAATATGTTTACTATTCATTAAGTGGAGGAGCATCATCATAAAGGTCTTCATCCTCATTGTCTTCACACTGAGTAGGATGAGGAGGAGAAGGAAGAGGAGGGGTTGGTCTTGAGGTGTCAGGCGTGGCAGAGGCTAGAGAGGTGGAAGAGGTGAAAGGACAAGCAGGAGAGACAGGCACACTCGGTATAAGTTTTATTGAAAACAATTCCATATATAAGTGACCCACACAGTTAAAACTCATGTTGTTCAAGGGTCAACTGTAAGTATAACGACCCTGGCTTACTCTCTGCCAGGCACCATTAATGCTTTATATGTATATTTCACCCCAGTTAACCCTCATGTAACTCTAAAAGAAACAAACTCATATTATCCCTATTTAATAAAAGAGGGAAATGAGGCAGGGGAGGCTAAGAAACATGTCCAAGATCACACACATGGTAAGAGACGGAGCTGGGATTTAAACACTGGCAGTCTTGCTCCAGAAGCCCCTCACTTAACCCCTGCACTGTAGAGCTAGGTAGAGAACAAGAAGGCACTGAACTCACATGTTCCTGGCAGGCCCATTGCTTAGCCTCTGCAATCACCAGCTCATGGCCAATCTGGTTCACCTGTGTTCCCATTCACTCTTCCACCATCACCCAGCTGCCACCCTTGATTATTATGAAGCAAATCTGGGTATCATTTTATTTATAAATATTCCTGTATGCATCTCCCAATAATACTCAATTTAGAAAAACATAACTGCAATACCCTGATCACACTTAAATAAATTAATAATGTTGTATTTATTTCTTAAACCATGTGCTGTCAGTTTTCAGATTTCTCTGTCTCATTTGTGTGTTGTTTTCTTTTATACTTTGTTCAAGTCAGAATGCAAATAAAATCCATGCATTGCAGTTGACATGCTTTTTAGGTTTCTCTGACTCTTTAGGTTTCTCTCTTTCTCTCTCTGTCTCACACAATCATGAGCATGTAATTGTAAATTGTATAACTTTTTTCCTTGAAGTTTATTTATTGGGAAAAACAGGTCATTAGACCTGTAGTGTTGTTGATAGTCTAGATTGTGCTGATTATAACTCTATGTATTAGCTTACTGTTGCTACCATAACAAACTGCCATGAACTTAGTTTTAAATAGCACAAATTTATTATCCTCCAATTCTGGACTTCAAAAGTCGAATGCAAATATCCTGGGCTAAAATCAAGGTGTCAGCAATGCTGTCTGTGTTCCTTTCTGGAGGTGCTAGGGAAGAATTCTCCCTTGACTTTTTCATTTAAGAGTCCACCTGCTCTCCTTGGCCTCCATCCATCCATAGCAATGGCTGGTTGAGCCTTTTCATCGCATCACTCCAGCCTCCTCTTTCGTAGTCGGATCTCCCTCTATCTCTCACTTCTCTGACTCTGACTCTTCTTCTGCTTCCTTCTCTCACTTTTACATTGGGCCTGCCTGGATAATTCAAGATAACCTCTCTATTTGAAGGTCAGCTGATAGCAATCTTAAGTCCCTCTTCCATGGAACCTGACGTATTTACAGGATCCAGAGTGTAGGATGTGGATATCTTTGGAATCTGGGTATTAGTTTGCCCACCACAACCTACAATTTAATTTCATATATTCATCTGTTCCCTGTATGTCCTATAAACTGTAGTTAAAGGATTAATCAAATTCAGATCCCTATCTAAGCAGCAGCAGTGTGTTTGTACTTTCATAGTGACTTCTTCCTCCTCTTTCTTCGATATTAGCAGCCACTGATGATCATTGCCTGGATCCTTGGATCCATTTGAGGTTACAAATGGTTGATATCTTAATTCTAATATTCATTCTTTATTTATTAAAGGGATATATAAAAAGAAGCTGGCCTCATCAACTATTTGGTTACCCTAAAGTTACACAATTTACATATGGTAGGCAGGATAAATATTTGATTCTCTTTACCAGTTTTCAAAATAGTAAGCATCTTTCAAAGAAGAACATTGAGGTGTTTGAGAGGTTGAGTGTCATTAGGAAGTCATGCATTTAAACATAATTGTGTCTCAATATGTTGCAGTTATTGTCATTATTAGTGTCTAGGTTATCCCGTCTGGAACAAGTGGGAACACCATTGGGTTGGCATCTGAGTCCTATTGGAAGGACCCCTTATGTCTTCGATAACTTTCTGGCATTCTGGTATGGTGGGGTGCTCCAAGTTTATCTTTATGTTTCCTGCCTTTTCTCTGTGGAGCCTTGATTACTTGTAGTGGGAAATAGGATCTAGTGACCAGAATCTATCATAAGGTGGGCTTATGATCATTGCACACCGTGCTGCAACAGAACTTGGTTGGTCATTATTTTTTAGGCCTTTTTGGGGATGGAGCTAGGAGTTTTGTATTTTTTTTAAGATAAATTACGTAATGAATTGATACTGATAGTTTCAACTCCAATTCAGTATCAATACTACAGTATCAGTACTTTTATTTATTGGTTGATGTACTTTCAAATAAAATTTTCTGTGCCTGTTGTTTCTCAAAAGAAAAGCACTGCAAAAATGTTCCTGTGGGTTAATCTGTACTAGGAAGCTAGCCAGGCCTGGGAAGGCTGCGTACAAGAGCAGTAATCCCCAGGACTGGGGGATTTACCAAGAAATAGCATGAAAGCTGGAAGGGGACCTTGAGAATGGAGAGTTCAATGGCACCCGTACCTGCATGCTCATCAGAGTTTTCTAGGAAGCTAATTCTCCTCACCCCAGATCTACATGATCAGGATCTCCAAGGCCGGAGCTAGGTGTCCACTTCTGTCAACATTATTTATGAGAAATGGATGGGCAGAGATGTTCAGAATCAGATCATGAGGACACTAATTCTTCCAGAAATCCTTTAGCACTAAATTGATGCTTTGATGGGTTAAATGCTTTGGCTGAGATCACATAGCCAAGGTAAGACCAAAGTCCTCCAATTCAGTGCTGCCCTCCTCAAACACAGATCTCACACGAACCCATCATGCACCTCTTCAACTTAAAAAGTAGTACCATTGATGTGTATCATGGAAGATTTTCATCACATCATGGTAACTGGAGATTTATATAGTGCTTGCAGTATACTTTGGGTACTTTTTTGTTGAGATCTGCTACTATGGAATACAGCCCAGTAAACCACAGTGCCAAAGTAGGTTAAGGAGTGTCTGGAATTGCCACTGGACCTAGTGAGGCAAAAGAGGAGGGAATCTAGAGTGCATGGTAGAAGGAAGACGAGTTCAACAAAAGAGGAGGACAATTGCTGTTATAGAATCCCATATAGGACTATTAGAAAACTAACTCCAGTGGATGCACGGAGCCCAGCATCCAAAACGTAAGCAGTCTTCTGAGATGCTGGCAGCTGGGGTGCCTCTTTCACCAGGTGTCACGGTTCTCTTTCCATGTCAGTACAGGACTCCAGCCTCTGGGAGGGAAGCTAACAAGAGCAAAGCAGACCCTCAGACAAACAAGCCACAGTTCCTCCTTCTCCTCCCTCCCCCATAGAGATCATAGTCTCCTGAGGAGACAAAAGGCTATGAGAGGAGAAGAATCAGACTCTTAGTGGGGTACTCCGAAGGGCTTTCCAAAACAGATAATGTCCCCAGGGATCAGGCCTCAGTGATCTGGTGAAAAGAAACCTTAGGAACTGGAGATAAGGCTAAAAAGGTCCCCAGACAGGCAGCCAACCCTCCTTCCATTAAGATTGTCCAATAATTTTAATCATTTTCACTGCCCAACACTAGGCAGCAGAAAGCTATTTTCTAGCTCTTTAGCTGAGAAACACCAAGGAAGGACTACCATTGGCCCCAGGGTGGGACAGGGCTGTCATTGTGCATGCTAGGAATCAGTCAGGACAGGCAGAGATGAGCTACTAGACTTGGAACCATGACTGGATTCAACAAAGAAGCTTCACCTGATGCTGAGTCCAGGGCTGTTGGGTAGATTCCACCAATACCTCAAAGTCATAGACTCCCACATAGGTGGGATGTTAGAGATGTTACATTGCAAGTCATGGAGAACTCTAATCCTCAGCCGTTACGGAGGGGCATTCTTCACAGAGAAGAGCACAGGCACTGGAGTCAGATTGCTTGGATTCAAATCCCACCCAGTCTCCGTAAGACCGAGTCACTTAACTTCTCTGTACCTCAGTTCCTTCACCTGTAAAACAGAGATGATAACAGAAATATCGACTTTACATTGTGATGTTGTGAATATGAAATGACGAAGTAGGCAAAGCACTTAGCACAGAGCCTACTGTGTGATGAGTATTCACTGTTAGCTGTTTTTACTATTAGTACTTCTGTAATTGTCACCAGTAATGATGGCTGTTGCCTCCCTTCCTGCCAGTACTGTATCTGGACAGATGGTCTGAACGCACTACTGGGGAAGGACATGATGAGCGACCTGACACGGAATGACCTGGACACCCTGCTCAGCATGGAAATCAAGCTCCGTCTCCTGGACCTGGAAAACATCCAGATCCCTGACGCACCTCCGCCGATTCCCAAGGAGCCCAGCAACTATGACTTCGTCTATGACTGTAACTGAAGTGGCCGGGCCCAGACATGCCCCTTCCAAAACTGGAACACCTAGCTAACAGGAGAGAGGAATGAAAACACGCCCACGCCTTGGAACCCTCCATTGGTAAAGGGAAGCTGTGGGTCCACACTCCCTTCAGCCTCACCTCTAGCCCCGGCAACTTTCAGCCCCTAGCTGGCATCTTGCTCACAGCCCGTATTCTGTTCCTCGGCTCCACTGCTTCAGGTCATTTCCCATGGCTGCAGTCCACTGGTGGGACAAAAGCAAAGCCCACTGCTAGTAAGAAGGCCAAAGGGCCCTTCCATTCTAGCCCCCAGCAGGCATACCCTTCCTTCCTCAGGACAGTAAAGCCAGCAGCCCCAGACTGCCCCAAAACTTGCCCACCAGACCAAGGGGAATGCCCCAAGGCCCCTGTCTGGAGGAAATGGCCTAGCTACTTGATGAGAAGACCAAACCCCACATCCTCCTTTCCCTTCTCTAGAATCATCTCGCACCACCAGTTCCACTTGAATTGAGATCTGCCCTCAAATCTCCTCCCACCTCCCTCCCTGCTTTTGCCATGCTCTGTTCCTCTTTGGTCCGAAGAGCCTCAGCTGCAGCCTCCTTGTGATCCTCCCTAGCATCAATTTCCCAAACAGTCCACAGGTCCCACGCCCACTTTGCGTCTGCACTGTGACCATAACAGATATTCCCTCCTCACTAGCTAGTCTGGGGTTTCCTCTCCCTACCCCAGGCCAGAACTGCCTTCTTCATTTCCACTCATGCTCCCAGCATCTTAGCTGAAAGCACAAATGGTGAAATCAGTAGTCTCGCTCCATCTCTAATAGACTAAACCTAAATGCCTCTAGGATGGGCTGTTGCTATCCAAGGATTTGGTGTTACCTTCTCCTGGGAGGTCCTGCTGCAAAATGAGTTCCACAGGATGGTCAAGCTATCAGACATCCAAGTTTACATCATTGTAATTATTATCAGTATTTACAATTTGCAAGAATTTTGGGTTCTTTTTTTTTTTTTTTTTTGCTTTGTTTTTGTACAAAAGAGTCTAACATTTTTTGCCAAACAGATATATATTTAATGAAAAGAAGAGATACATAAATGTGTGAATTTCCAGTTTTTTTTTAATTATTTTAATCCCAAACATCTTCCTGAAAATAACATTCCCTTAAACATGCTGTGGAATAAAATGGATTGTGATGATTTGGGGAGCTGGTGTTTTGATTTAGTAATTTAGGTTCTTGGTAATCAGTCATCAGCATCACCTGGGAGCTTGTTGGAGCTGCCAGCTCTTCAGCTCCACCCCAGACCTGCTAAATTGGGTGATGTGTGTATACATTGGTTTGAAAAACACTGCTTTTGGAAACCCTCCACCATTGCTAGGTCACCATACGCTCTGAACATCAGTGGAGAATGTTACTTCTAAGAAGACCATCTCGACTCACTGAGAAAATCAGATCCACTATTTGAAAATATCTATTCCTTTTACATTATTGCCTCTTGACCATGACTTTCTCTTTTCTTTTTTCTTTCTTACCATAATATACTTTATAGAACGAGTCAAATTAAATACATCACAACTTTGAGGGAGCACATTCAGCAATGAAAAGAATGCAAACTCACAGATCTGAAATAAATTAAGCCAGAACTAAATAAATGCAACTGGGAATTAATAAATTATGGGTCAGAGCCCAGCAAAGGATGTTTCTTAGGTCATTTCCACTGGAGGCATTATCAGAATTATAAACTCCCAGCACTGGGAGGGATGTCAGAAGAGTCCAAGCATGCAGTATTAAGCATGGTGCAGCACAAGTCACTCTGGTCTCACAGCACAAGCTGTGGAAGCATCCAGGTCATTGCTCTTTACTGTCATCAGGATATGCAATTACAGATTGACCTGGGTTAAAATGGCATGGTCCAGAGCACTGCATGCATTTCAGGAAAAAAGTCCTTTGCAATCCGAAGCCATTCACAGGGGCTCCTGCTTCCCATCAGAGTGCTCACACATGCGTGTCAAGCTGCCAATTCCTTTATCATTAAGCTTTGATGTTATTAACGTGTACTTGCTGTCAGGAGCAGTTATTAATCTACCCATCATCATAATAAAATAGGAAGCGTTAGGTCAAAGAAAGCAAACAAAGTCATATTATATTTTATGTATGGGTTGCAAGATCCAATCCATGAAAAAGGGAACTTTCTGGACCAGGATCTCTGAGGTCCTGAGACTCTGGGTTTAAGAAATGTCTGTCCTGTGACCTTGGCTGGGAAGATCAGCAACTCTCCTCTTCTGGCACTCCTGCTCTAGTGCATTTAATAGAAAAAAAAATGTTTCAGGACTATGAAAGAGGGCGTTCTCCTGCTCCTCCCTAGACCCTCCTTCCTTGAACCTGTGAGATCTACAGAGCATACCATCTGTTTCCCTTCATTTTGTGACCATGTGGGGAAGGATTGTTGCCCATATTTGGCCACCTCACCTGTCTCTAGGCTTCCCAAGGCGTTGTTCCCATGCACCAAGCCTACCACCTCCAACTCATCTCCTGTTGCCTGCAGTTTCCTAAGCCTGGGCAACTCAGCCAAATGCAAGGCAGAAAGTAAAGGAGGAAGACCCTGATGTTGTCATGAAGTCCAAGTTGCATTCTCCCATTCACCTTACTCAAAATAAAACTGATTACATTATTTGAATCTGCTGATATTTAAATTTCTATCTTGTTCAGAACACATAGGAGGAAGAATTAATTGGCCTCTCAAACCTCTGTGACATTTAAGGGCAGGGAAAGCTAATAGTAATTGCAAAAGAAAAAGTGCACGGCTGAATGTTTCCTGAGTATATTTGCAAGTCTATTTACGCCATCCTTCAGTTATCAACTACAGCATGTCCTGTCCACCTACTTTTACAATGAACAAAGCAATGGGTGTCTCCAATGACATGCATACCTTTCATCCATTTTGTTTTAGTTATGAAAATACAGTTAACACTAACCTTTCATTTTAAGGGGAAATGAAATATTCATTTAATAATCAAAAGTGTGCTTAGAGATAAACCCTAGGAACTCAACAAGAACAAAATATATAAAATTAACATTTGTAAAAATGAGAACAAAATTCATCGAATCAGGGGAATGACAAGCAAACTTAGTCAAATAAAAAACTGAAAAGCTGCAGCACAGTGTGGTGAGTAGCATTATATAAATATGTACAAGGTAGAATAGTGGAAAGGAGGCCGTGACCACACTTTCAAAAATGGTGTAAGGAAAAGCAAGGGAGGAGTAGAAACTTCAGTAAGATCTTGAAAGAGGGATGCCCACCATGTAAGAGAGAAACCTTCTAAGTAGAGCAATGAGTGTGAACAAAGCATGGAGGCAGGCTGATCTGGTACAGCTCAAGAATCTGTAGGTCATTCCATGTGGCTGCTATGCAGGATGCTTATGGGAGAGCAAAGGGTGATAACACAGCAGAGGAAGAAAAGCACAAATCATGAAAATCCTGACAGAGTTGGCAAGGATGCTTACTTGAGGGCAAAAGAGAGTGCTCGAAGGGTGTGAGGTTGTCAGATTTGCCATTCAGAAACATCACAGATACAAAACAGCCATGTAGGGGCAAGCTTGAAGTGGAAGAAAATTGGAAGGTGAAATATTAGAAAGGAGATTTTTGAAATATTCCCAAGCCAGCATTATTTGAGCCCAGACTTTGGTAGTAGCAATAGAAACAGGAAGGAGGGTAAATTTATTAAAGAGGCAGAATGCGCTGGAAGCAGAGACCTCATTAGCATGGGTGTGAGAGAGAGAGAAGAAAACAGAGGACTCCTGAGCTCCTGGAATAGGTAAGAGGGCTGTGAGCAAAAATCAGGAAGAGAGGAGGAACAGAAGAGTTTAGGAAATGATAATGAGATGAAACAATGAGATAGTGTGCGTTTGGTGGACTTCTCCAAACAGAAAGATAATTTGAGGCAAGTCATTTAACCACTGTGTGCCTGTTACTCATTTATATAATGGAAATGTTACTACTTGTGAGGATAGATGAGGTGGCTGAAACTGTCAATGCTCAAAAAGGAAATCCCCTGCCCTCCCTGTCCCTTCACTTTCCTTCCCTTCCTCTGTTATCCATGGTGGTTTGAGGGTGGGATCCTTAGCATAGCTTAACTAAATGATATGCAGTCAATCCCTCAAGATCCATAGGGAATTGGTTCCAGGAGCCTATGGATACCAAAATCCGGGATGATAAAGTCCCTTATATAAAATGGCATTGTATGTGCGTATAACCTATGCACATCCTCCTGTATCTCTTATATCATCTGTAGGTTGTTTATAATACCTAATACAATGTCAATGCTATGCAAATAGCTTAGATTCTATCATTTTCGAAATTTAGCATTTGTATTGTGTTTTTATCGTTTATTTCTCCAAATATTTTCAGTCTCAGTTGGTTAAATCTGAGGCTGCAGAATCCGTAGATATGAAAGACTGAATGTTTTCCAACCAATTCAGTCCATTTTATGGTAAAGAAAAATAAGAAAGAGAAAGGAAGAGTGGAAAATTTAAGAATTTTGGTATACTTCTTGAATTAAGGATTGGAGGTAATGCAATAAAACCACAATTTAAAATAAATTCTAGTGGGGAGGGAAGTGCATATACTATAATCCCATGTAAAGATATAATTATACCCTAACCACTTGAGGCATTAGAAAGAGGAAACTTTCGTGGCTGGAAAACAGAGAGGAATATGGGAAAGAGAATGGTAGAAGATAAGATGGGAAATAAAGGTAAACAATCTTGACTGTCTTGCCAAGAAGTTGGAAACATATTCTTTATGTGACCAAGAGCCACTGACATATTTTACCTGAGTAAATGGCAAGACCAGATTTGCATTTTAAGACCACAACTGTCACATTGGCAGCAGCACAAAAGAGGAGTTGGGGAAGGGTGGGATTGGAGGCTGAATATATGTTAAAGGTACTTCACTTTTAAAGAAGGCTGAATGTATCAATCATTCAGTCAATCAAATTACTGGAAGCAAATGGAATCCAACAGAGATTACATACAGAGTACTGTAGAAGAGATGAAACTTGACCATCATTGCAAACGACAGTAAAATAAAAGTCTATACAGTTAGCCCTTCAACAACATGAGGGTTAGGGGTATCAACCGCCTACATAGTCAAAGAATCCAAGTATAACTTTTGACTCCCCAAAACCTTAACTACTAATAGCCTACCTTTGATTGGAAGTTTTACCGATAATATAAACAGTCAATTAATACATATTTTGTATATTATATATATCATATACTGTATTCCTAAAGTAAGCTAGAGAAAAGAAAATGCTATTAAAATCATAAGAGAAAATATATTTGCTAGTTATTAAGTTGAAGTGGATCATTAATAAGGTCTTCATCCTCATCATCTTCACATTAAGTAGGCTGAAGAGGAGGGGTTGGTTTTGCTCTCTCAGGGATAACGGAGGCAGATAAATATCCATGTAAGAATGGACTTGCATAGTTCAAACCTGTGTTGTTCAAGGGTCAACTGTATTTTCAAAGTTCAATATATAAATACAAAAACAGAAATCAGGCCAAATCTTTCTCAGACTGGCTGAAAAAGCACCGTCTGAACAAACGCTGGTTATAAGGTATGTGCCTAATACAAAATGACACAGAATAATTGCAAATACAGAGTTGAGCAAGAGATACCAGCAAATACAAAGTCCCAGTGCAATGGGTGAGGAGAGGAGGTGACAAGGAAGGAGCAAATAAACATCAGGCAAAGTAAAATTGAAAATACAAAGATATGATAAAGTTATTTTATAATTCAGATGGTCCTCAACTCACAACTGAGTTACATCCCAATAAACCTTTTGTAAGTTGAAAATATCTTAGGTGGAAAATGCATTTAATGCATCTACCTACTGAACATCAGAGCTTAGCCTAGCCTACCTTAAATGTGCTGAAAACACATTAGTCTACTAGTGGGCAAAATAAGCTAACACAAAGCCTATTTTATAAGAAAGTGTTGAATATCTCATATACTGCATATAGCTAGCCCAGGAAAAGATCAAAATTCAAAATCTGAAGTACATCAAAATTGCAACAGTTTCACACTATCACAAAGTTAAAAAACCTATCTGAACCATTGTAAGTCACAGACCCTCTGTACTCTTTTATGTTGATACATTTTTTTTCATGTTGCTGTCTGTGTGCTAAACAAAATAGAATATTTTATCAAGAATATCTATGAGCTAAATAAAATTGCCCTGAAATATATAAACCAAAACTATTATATAAAAAGAGAAGTGATGAGCACCATTCCTTAGGTAGAGACTTCAAATAATGGCATATAAGTTTTAACTAATATGATTAACTGAATTCTAATGATGTTTTGGATCTCTTCTCTACCAAAACTTTAAAAATTAGTCGGATATAGTGGTGCATGCCTGTGGTCTTAGCTACTCTTAGCTACTTAGCTGAGGCAGGGGAATTGCTTGAGCCCAGCAGTTCAAAGCTTCAGTGAACCATGATCAAGTGACTGCACTCCAGCCTGGGCAACAGAGTGAGGCCTTGTGTTTAAAAAAAAAAAATGAGAAGAAATAAAAAATAAAGATGTTTGGATATACATAATCTTCAAAAAATATACATAATATATCTGCGGAAAATGTTCCTCATACAGTTAGACACAAAGAAAATCTTTACACCACAAGACAGAAAGTAAGTATAAAGAACTTCTGGTTTCATGGCAATACCTAAAGCATCCTCTCCAAAAAATTATTTCAAATATGGCAAAAAAATTAAAACAATAAAAAGATTTTAAATGATTTTTTGTGATATTCTATTTAAAAAAAGGGAAATCCACAAGTGTCAGTGATGGGCAAAGAACAGAAATCCAAAGCACTAAACTTGTGGCTGAGGCTGTGGCCTCCCCAGGGTGTTATTGTCTTGAGAGAGGTGTAGGTTCTAGTGTCTAGGTGGGGATTTAGAGACCAGGCCTCATTTGCATATTAATAAGAAACAGAACTTACGTCTTCCCATAAAAGCCAAGATCCTAAGAGGGCTACACTCTCAGTTGCGAGTTAGATGTGGAGGAGAAAAAACCTAACCATTGACGCAGGAAGCTAATATGAAATCTTCTCTGACTAGGCTGTGGGAGAAAAAAAGACTCACTTAGATGTTTGAACCTTTAGCCCTCTGATTCATGTGGTTTTAGAGTTCTAATTTATACCACTCCCCTGTGTTGTAGAATGCCTACTTAAAAACCTAACATAAAACATGACCCTGGCTGCACAGAGCTGGAACTCCCGGTTGAAGTAAGTTAAAAACTATTCTAACTATAACCCCCAGAAGTCAAACTACAAGGGATTTCCACAGAAAATCCAAGCATCATTTAAAAATTGTGCTTACAACTAGAAATAACAACACATGGAAATAATCTATAATGAGTAAGATTAGATACCCCAAAACTTGACATAATAGAATAAAAACATGAAAATAAACTAAAGTGCCCTCCTTGGCCTCCCAAAGTGCTAGGATTACAAGCAGGAGCCACTGCACCCAGCCTAAAGTAAACATATTTTAAATTGAATTGAAATCCCCAGAACAATAAAGAGATGTCAAAAGCAATAAAACATGAAAAATATAGTCACTGGAAAAATGAACTCAGTGTCATGTTAAATATAGGTTAGACACACTGAAGAGAGAATTAATAAGCTGAAAGATAGATCTGAAGAAAATTATCCAAAAGACAGTACAGAGAAATGAGAAAAAAAAATCTGACTGTTAAACAGCTTGAAGGTGAAAAGTCTAATAGAAGTTCCAAAAGGAAAGAAGAGCAAAGCAAATGGTGGAAATGCAGTATTTCAAGAAATAATGGCTGAGAATTTTCCAGTAAAACATAAATCCTTAGATTTGGAAATACAAAAAGATCCAAGCAAGATAAGTAAATATGCATCGATAAAAATTACTGTGACACCAAAAAACACCAAAGACAGAGAAAATGTGATATAGCTAGAGAGAAAGATAATCACCTTCACAGGAACAGTTAGACTTAACAGGTGCTACTTCAGTAGCAACAATGGAGGAGGGCTCTGAGTATTTTTATGTCACAGTGTACATTGAAAGTTATGATGCCTGTACAACACACCAGGGTAAGCAGATGAGGCTGCTCGCCAGGAAGAGACACAGCCCAAGCCCTGCCCTAACACCTTGACAACAAGGCCATCAATTCTTCTGCATACCAGTGAGCAGCCCGCAGTGCACTGCAATGAGGACAGAGGTATGCACTGCAGCACCTGTGGAGAGGCTCTGGAATAGAGGTCTGATGATATGTTTTCATAGCATTGAGAGAAGATAATTTTAAGTAGAATTGTATTCCCAGTTAAACTGTCACTTAAGAACGGAAACAAAATAAAGACATTTCCAATAAGGTTAAAGGGAATCATTTGTCACTCACAAATGATCTTTAGGGTAAGGGAAGAAAGCATAATTTTGAAAGTAAATCTAAACCAGAAATAGCTGTGTAAAATATACAATAATAACTAATTTAAGGCATATTAAGTTTTAATACACCTTATAACTAATAATAACTAATTTAATGTGTATTAAAACTATGTGGAATTAAAATACAGAAGAATATAATGTACAATGAAAGTGTATAATGTAACCTAAAGTACTTTAACCTCCTTTATTTTTCAGAAGCTTAGAGATACTGATAATCTTTAGACTTTAAATCAACTCTACATGTTAAAAATTGAGGAATAACTATTGAAAATATGAGAAACAAAATGTGCGACTTCCCTATCAATGGAAGAGGAAAAAGATGAAATTAAATTAATTCAATAATAAATATATAAAGAGTAAAAAAATGAATACGCCGATGAAAAATGTGAAAAGGAAATAAACAGGCAATTAACAAAATATAAGTATAAATGACTAGGGAGTAATTTTTTAAATACCATAAAAAAAACTTGAAGAAATACACATGTAAATGATACATGTTTTTGGCTTATCAACTTTGAAAATTTTTGTGTGATTAAAGATTATTTCTCTTAATATATAAATGGTATTTAAAAATCAACAAAAAAAAACAAAATAATTCAGCACAGTATAATCTAAAATAAATGTGGATTTAAAATAGTAAGTGAATTCTCTATGAATAAGCAGAGAAATCAACAAACAAAGAAAACATTTAAGGTCACAAATAATATTAAAAGACAGATTAACATCACAAGACAATATTTGAGAAAATTTTTAAAATATTCAGTGATGGAAAAAGGGTAATAAAACAGGCTTTCACAGTCTCTCTGGAAAAAAATTTGGTAATATATAGCCAAAGTTTTCAAAATAGGACTGACTCTTGACCTTGCAATTTTACTCATCAAATGGAGCTACTCTGTTTGTTTTATCTGTTTATATGCTACGCCTCCTATGTATGATTTTGTTTCATGAAAGGATTCCAGTGTTTAAAATAAAATTGAAAAACCTCAGGCTAAAATAAACTATGAGACATCCATTTATACTATGACATACATGACTAACATTCACAATCATGTGAAGTGGCCCATTAAAAGAAAAGATGTTAATAAGATGTTAACTGAAAAAAATAGCTCATAAAACTGTATGAAAATGCATATGGATTTTATTGTAGAATGTCAGTGTATGTGTGGTATATTTGCCTAGAAAAGCATTCAGAAGGATATACACCAACGTGATTTTGTTTGTTTGTTTGTTTTTGAGACAGAGTCTCACTGTGTCACCCCGGCTGGAGTGCAGTGGGGCAGTCTCAACTCACTGCAACCTCTGCCTCTGCCTCCAGGGTTTAAGTGATTCTCCTGCCAGGCCTCCTGAGTAGCTGGAATTACAGGCACCCACCACCATGCCCAGCTAATTTTCATATTTTTAGTAGAGATGGGGTTTCACCATTTTTGCCAGGCTGGTCTCGAACTCCTGACCTCAGGTGATCCTCCTGTTTCAGCCTCTCAAAGTAATGGGATTTCAGGCATCAACCATTGCACTTGGCCCTACCAAAGTGTTTTTAATGGTTTTCTCTGATTGAATGGAACTCTGGGAATTTATATTTTCCTGTTGGTGTAATAAAAGTCTATATTTCAGATTTTTGTAATAAGCATGTCTTGCACTTGAAATAAGAAAAAATTATTTTGCGTTTTAAAATCCAGTGTCAGTAGATTAAGGACTGGACTAACTTTATCCACTCGATCCCCACATTGCCTTCTTGCCCACTGCACTCTCACTTCGTGCTTCATTCCAGCCTCTACCAATGCACCATGTTTCTATTTATCTACCGCCTATGGTTGACTCTCAATTCACTTCCCTTGACCTCTGACCTCAGCTCTCCCATTTCTTCTTTCATGTCACTCCTCCTCTCACCAGGCCCTCCTGTAGTCTCATAGGCACCCCTGCCCTTACTCCTAGTCTGTCTGTCCCAGATTCTTGCAAAAGCTTCCAACGGCAATGAGTATACCTGCCTATTTGGATTATGCAATTTAATGGGTAAAATCATAGACTCTTAATCTGACCCACTATCCAAGTACAGGAAGTCCATCCTCAAGCCAGCCTCTGCTGGAAAACTATAGGGCCAAAGAACCAACTAGCTGCCAAAATGCCCCCTCTGAACACAGAATAATCTGAATATACACAAGAATATAAGAACATTCATTACATTTAGTGACTTCCATCTAACAGTCCCCTATGCACTCCTTAATACCACATGTGACTTCTTCACAACCTTTCAATATTTGAAAACAACCATTATGCCCCTTTTAGTCTTGTGTTTTCCTATTCCTTTTCGACCCTTCCCATGTGACATGGTTTGCAGCTCAGCTTCAATAGATAAATTTTAGTTTGATGATGTTCCAGTTAAAATAGATCACTTGAAACCCATCAGTTTTCTAAATGTGTTTTGACAATCCAGCAAACAAAAGGCTTTACTTAACTTGCAGAGTAGTTTTGCACATTTAAAGCTGAAGAACACAATCACTTTTAATTTTGTTATTCCATTTAATTTGGTTTTGGAATCAGGTAACAATATTGCCTCAAAACACTAAGACATTGAGCAAGGTCTGTTGATACCAAATGTAGTTTTTAAGAAGAGAGGCACAAAATGAGACACTAAAGATTAATCATCTATGAGTGCTTTTCTAGCTAACTGTCCTGTGTTTGACAGGGAGAAAGAGACAAAGTTTGTCTGTGTGATAATTACTAATTGTTGAGGAAAGGCCTAATTTGGGGACAGTGTTAGAGTTATTCAGTTATTTAAAAATAATACATATTAGCTTTGAAGGCCTGTGTCAAATTCCAGATTCAACGCTTGCTGTGTGACTTCAGGTAAGCTATTTCCTGGTTTGTAAAACTCTGTACAATCTTTTCTAACAATTGTTGAAGGATATCATTAAATCATGTTTATAAATTTCAGTGAATACTGTCTAATATATAGTGAATACTCAATAAGTAGTACCTAGTAAATAATTATTGCTAGACCTTTCTACTGCCCAAAATCAAGCACATGGCCACTCGGAGGCCCCCCTTTGAGTCTGGGAATCAGTTTACACTCACCCCTCCTCCCAAATTTGTTGCTGACCATGTGGATTTGACAATTAACTAAAACCCTCATACTTCTTTCTCATGAATTGACAGTGTCTTATTTTCCAAATCTCACCCTCACCTTCCTGTTTGGTAGTGCTAGGTGTTAAATAGGCCCCATTCCTGATAGATATTACCTAGAAAACCAACATCTGTGGTCAACCTGCAGGAGTAGAGCTAAAATTGGAAACTGAGTCAACATGCAGGAGTCAGACAGAAACAGCAGAAAATGGTACCAGGGTCAGGAGCTAAGGGGCATTGTATATGGCACCAGAAATAATGGCAAAATCCCTGCAACGTGCCTTTATCGGACATCAGGTATGTGGTGCTCCTGTGGTTTTGGCTGCCATGGATACTGAATTAGCTACTATTGACTAACAACCTGGTGCAAGGCATTGTGCTAAATATTATCCTTGCATTATATCATTTATCTCTCCGAATACCCCCAGGAGGTTGGTATTATTACCTGCTTTACATATAAAAAGTCAAAAGCCCAGAGCATTTAGGTCACGCTCCAAGATCACACAGTAAGAAAGGGGTTAAGTCAGGGGCTGTTAGGCTTTTTCTGACTCCATGGGCTCTGCTGTCCTCAAAAGGACAGTTTGTGTTAGATCTTCACCCTTTGACAATTATGTTATTCACTTTTTTGATACCAAGTTTAGGGCTTTCCATTTCTCTCTTGCATGGAGGAAACAGACCACTATGTTTTGCTAGTGGATTTCCTGGTCCTAAGTTGTAAGAGAACTTCCTCACTGTTCTCAATATAAGCCCCCAAACTTGGATTTATCCTGGGTTCACCCAACTTGCCTCTTCCTGGTCTTTCTCTCTCTTCTATATTGCTCTTAGTTAACGTCTCTTTGAGATCACTGTGGTCCCTGAGAGCTGCAAGGTAGTTCTTTGAGAGGGTTACATTCCAAAATATATGCCAGAAAGTGTGATTCCGCCTTTTAGCTGCCATCGGGTCACACTTTTGCGACAAGAAACATCCACAGTTCTTCTAATAAACAGCTTTCCAGCTTTGCCACATTATAGACCAGTAGCTCTTGGAGAAGTGAGAACATTCCTTCTCAAGACTGGATCCTGAATTTTTGTGTTTTCATTTGGAAAAGAGTGATATGCCATCATCACAAAATGCAAAGCAGAAGGGAGAGTAGGAGCCTGGGCAGTGTGGGGCTTGGCCTCAGCGGAGCCTGCTGTGGGCGACATTGATGAGCTGGTGCAGTTGCCAGCTGCATGCAGCTCTCTAGGAGCAAGTGCCCAAGGATGACATGGCCTCTATGAAGAGAAAGGCAATGTCACATCCTCCTGCCCTGGCTTGAGGCCCTCTGTCTCTGGCACCTACTGTGAGTGGAGTGAGGAGAAATGAACAGTCATACATGCAATTTCGTTTGGCTCAAGTCATCTTAGCATCTGTAAAGCAAGAATTCATCCATCATCAAATAAAGTCATTATCGAAGCAGCTGTTATCCAGACATGACTCTCAGCTGGGGTTGTGGGAGAGCAATTTATCTCTTAGCAGCAGCTTGCCAACATCTAACCTGCGATTTACAGAGAAGAAATCCTCAGAATATAAAGTTCAGGCAGACATATCAGAAATGACTCTTTAATTCTTCTTTAAAGATACGCATTGTTTTTTAACATGTAAAATACTCAGAGAAAATTTAGAAAGTTCAAAAACAGCTACACAGAGAAAAAATATATCAAGAAAATAACTATCATTAATATTTAATATATTTCCCTTCCAGGCAAATAAAACTGAGAATATACCATATATTTATACGTATTTGTATCGCCAGTTGAATGGAATCAGCCGGGGAGAATGAGTCTATCATACACCTGCCCTCCAAGTAACCAGGTTTCCGTAGGGTCTTCTCCAGTGATCCCATCCATCTTCTTCTGAAGCTCAGCATCTTGTTTCCTGTGACCATTTCCTGTGACCTCTGGAAAAGCCTCCTGGCAGCCTCCTGCTACCCAAGATATCTCTGTAAGTGTGTTTGGCAATGTTCAGCATTCATAAGTGAGAAGGACAGCAAAATTAAGTAAATTCCATATATCACATGGAGGCAAGTTGCAGGAAATACTTTGAGTCAGAAGAAAATGAGAAGATGCAGGCTGCTAGCAGACTGTTCACAGACCTCCACTTGAAGAACAAAGAGCAGAGAAATACTGGCCAAGTCAGGCTGGATTTAGATCTGCTTCCCTTATGCTCAGTAGTTGGAGCTCACTGCAATTCCACTGCAGTACTTTCCGTAAGCCCTCTTTAAAACCTCTTTACATAAAAGGGAGATACACAAGGCATACTCCTTACCTTCCAGGAGGAACCCATGAATGCTAATATATATCATCCTCTAGGTCCAGGGCATTAGTGCCATTTAGGGCCAAATAAGTCTTTGTTGTGGGGCTGTCCTGTGTGTGGTGAGATGTTTAGCAGCAATCCTGGCCTCTCCTGACTAGATACCAGTAGAGCCTGCCCCTCTCCCCCTAGTTGTGACAACCAAAAATGGCTCTAGACATTGCCAAATGTCCCTTGGGGGCAAAATCACCCCAAGTTAAGAACCACTGTACCAGATATGCAATAATCCTATTTGCAGTGCACACAAAACATTTAGTAACATCATCCCTAGGATCACTAGAGCTGAGAGCATCATAGCTTTCTGGGCTTGCGGGGAGAAACACCATGGAAATGGATCCACGTAGCTCATTTATTTAAATCCTGTCAAGCTTTCAAAGTAGGCATTATTGCCCTCATTTTGCAGGTAAGAAAACTGAGTCTCAGAGAAGATAAATAACTTTCCCAAGATCACACAGCTACACACTCTGCCACAACCCCACACTGACATTTCATTCTCCCTATTCACTTGAACCCCGCCAGGTCCCTGCTCCCTTATCTACTCAGACTTCTAAACAGGAGAGCTCTTTCCTCTGCAATAGTGTATCTGGCCAGACAAATAATATTTCCTGGATCTCAGGCAAGGAAATCTTAGAAATTCTAAATGTATACATTCTAAATCAGAAAACCTAGAGCATGAGGAGATGGGCTTGAATGGAGGCCGACTTTAGTGACATCAAAAAGTGAGTAATTCCGTGAAGATTTCACCCATTTCTAAATCCTCTGGTTTGTTTAGAATTACTCTGTCAGCAAAACTGTCGTTAGAGTATTTTGTGTACTGATTGGACCCTGCAATTAAGCCTCCTTTGATGAAGGCACGTTAAGACTAATTTTAAATCTTATTAACGTCAGCATGACATCCACTTGAAGCTGTTTTTCAAACAAGTGGCAGCAATTTGCCCAGGGATATCAGTGTCAGAGTTCATTGCCAGAAGTCTCTGCAGCCGCATCTTCCTCTCCCACTCCTGTCACCCCCTCCAGACACTGTCTGTTCACAGCTTGTTAAGCTCAAAGTGCCTTCATACAGGGACCCCAGTGCATCTCTCAAGAGCCCAGACATGCCATGTATCTAAGCGTTGGTCTGAATCACATAGGAATAGAAGATTGAGTGTCTAATCAGATTAGCGAGAGGAAAGGCTTTTGGGCCATGGCCTGCAGTCCCTTGACTTGAATTCTCTTGTATTAAGAGAAGTCATAGGTGCCTTGTGCAGTCTCTGCTTCATTGTGGAGGGGTAAAGGCAGAGAGAGATTGACACAGATTATTAAAAAGCCTCTTGGGCCCAAACTCTTCCATGGTCTCTCAGATCTCTTCTGGTCTTCCTTTGAATAAAACATATGTGCCAGGCCCAGTAGCTCACACCTGTAATCCCAGCACTTTGGGAGGCCAACATGGGCAGATCACTTGAGGCCAGGAGTTCAAGACCAGCCTGGCCAACGTGGTGAAACCCCATCTCTATTAAAAATGCAGAAAATTAGCCAGGCTTGGTGGTGCGCACCTGTAGTCCCAGCTACTCAGGAGGCTGAATCACTTGAACCTGGGAGGTGGAGGTTGCAGTGAGCTGAGATCATGCAACTGCATTCCAGCCTGGGCAACAGAGTAAGACTCCATCTCGAAAGAAAGGAAAGAAAAGGAAAGGAAAGGAAGGAAGGAAGGAAAGAAAGAAGGCATATGCTAAGCAAGACAGGAACTGTAAAAACTGATCTCTCCAGACTTACTTCAACCAATGGAGGAGCCAGCCAGTCCACTTTCATTGCTTAAAATGACACCATGCCCAGAAAAGTCTGCTGAGTCATGCCAAGTGAGGCAGCATGGAGCAGGCCCAGTGCTATGGAATTAATTCTAGAATTACTTCTGGACATTGACCTGGACACAATAGTAACCATCCTTTTCTGACTCAACAGTCCCAAGTGACTCTGAGGTTGCCTGTTTGATTGAAAGTTGATGATGGAGACATTAAAGGGCTGAATGTGCACAGAGTGGGCAGGGATGGGGTGGAAGGAACAGATCTGGAGGAAGATGGTTACATTTATTTAGGACATAGGAGTTTTAGCACCTGTGGGGCATTCCAGGAAATATGCCATGGGAGGAGGTGAGCTTTCTCTGCCACAACCCACACTGACATTCCATTCTCCCCATTCACTTGAACCCAGCAGGTCTCTGCTCCCTTATTTACTGAGACTTCTAAGTGAAATGGGGACCTGTAGGGAAATACCAAGACAGGGTCTTACAATAAGATTTTTAAGGGGCTGGGAAATGGAGGGATAAGAAAGAAGTTACTGGATTTTTCTTTGCCTTTGAGACCAACCCTTCAAATTCTGGAGGAGCAGCTGGGCTGCAGCTTTGACCTCCAAGCTCAGTTACAAGAACCTCAGTTCTTAACCCTGAAGGACCCCTGGGTATAGAAGTGTCCATTGCTCCACAAACAGCAACTTACTTATTTTCATGTGCTTTTCTTTGTTGATATTATTTTTAATGACCACTATAGTTTGAATGTTTGTGTCCCTCCAACATTCCTGTTGAAACTTAATCTCCAATGTAATACTATTAAGAGGTGAGGTCTTTAGGAGGTGATGAGGCCATGAAGACTCCTCCTTCGTGAGTGCGATTAAGGCCTTTTTATAAAAGAGGCTTCAGCAAACATTTGGCCACACGAGGATGCAGCAAGAAGGTGCTTACACCTAATGCTGCTGCCTTGATCTTGCCTTGGACTTCCTGGTCTTCAGAACTATAAGGAATAAGTTTCTGGTCTTTATAAATTACTCGGTCTGAAGTACCTTGTTACAGCCTCACAAACAGACTAAGACAATATCTCAACTTTAACATGCCTTTTTGTTAGGTCATTCTAGTGTTCCTTATCCTTTTTGATTTTCATTTCTTGCAATATTTTTTCCCCTTTCTAAAGTGTCTAGAAACTTTAGAGACTATTTAACTGCTTGCCCATTCAATCGTTAACCTTTTGGGTTTTAGAGCCAGAGCTTCCTTTTTTATTATTTTTTTATGCCTTCATTTTTAACAATCTATCCTATGTCATAGTATATAAATTTAGATTTGTTTTGGTTTTCACTTTAGCATTTGAGGTTCAGGTTTTATTTTTAATTGTTTAAGTTTTTATCTTTAAATATTTTCTTTTATCTATTTGAACTTTTATTGTAATAATCATTTTACTGATTCATTTAAAAGAACTTTTTTTTTTACTTTAAGTTCTGGGATACATATGCAGAATGTGCAGATTTGTTACAAAGGTATACATGTGCCATAGTGGTTTGCTGCACCTGTCAACGCTCATCTAGGTTTTAAGCCCCACATGCATTAGGTATTTGTCCTAATGCTTTCCCTCCTCTTGCTCCCCACCCTCCAACAGGCCCTGGTATATAATGTTCCCCTCCCTGTGTCCATGTGTTCTCATTGTTCAACTCCTGCTTATGAGTGAGAACATGCAGTGTTTGGTTTTCTGTTCCTGTGTTAGTTTGCTGAGAATGATGGCTTCCAGCTTCATCCATGTCCCCACAAAGGACATAAACTCATTCTTTTTAATGGCTGCACAGTGTTCCATGGTGTATATGTGCCACATTTTCTTTATCCAGTCTATCATTATTGGGCATCTGGGTTGGTTCCAAGTCTTTGTTATTGTAAATAGTGCCGCAATAAGCATATGTGTATCTGTCTTTATAGTAGAATGATTTATAATCCTTTGGGTATGATTGCTGGGTCAAATGATATTTCTGGTTCTAGATCCTTGAGGAATTGCTACACTATCTTCCACAATGGTTGAACTATTTTACATTTCCACAAACAGTGTAAAACCATTCCCATTCAAGTGGGAAGTGGTACACAGGGAAGCCCCAGGCTGGTGGAGAGGTGTGCAGTTTCCCCTGGCTGTCATAGCAAACTGCCACAAACTGTATGGCTCAACTCAATATTCTCTCATGGTTGCGGAGCTTGGAAGTCCAAACTCAAAGTGTCAGCAGGGCCATGGTCTGCTTCCCAGCTCATGGTCATGACAGGTATTCCTTGGTGTTCTGCGGCTTGCAGCTGCATGACTCCATCTCTGCCTCCATCATCATGTGGCTACCCTCCCTTCTGTGTCTTCACATGGCGTTCACCTCTCTGCTGTGTCTCTCTGTGTCTCTTCTCCTCTTTTTATAAGGACACTAGTCAGATTAACAGTATACCCTACTCCATTATTATCTTCTCTTAAATTAATGAAATACATTGACAACAACCTTATTTCCAGATAAAGTCACATTCTGAGTTTCAGGAAGAAAGTGAATTTTGGGGAGCACTAGCCAACCCAGTGCAAGGTAAAAAGCAAAGTAGCAAAACCTGGAAGAGCCTGAAAGACTCTGTCACCAGAATCTCAACCTGGAGTTCTCAAATGTGGCTGCACTGTGGAATCGCCTGGACTGCTTTAACCAATCCTGCTGCCTGGGCCCACCTCTAGAGATTCTGATTTGATTGGTGGCAGTGCAGCCAGGGCTTTGGAGTTTTCTGAAGCTTCTCAGGTGATTCAAATGTATAGCCAGGATTGAGAAGCACTGCATGGAAGCTGATGGAGTTGAGAAGTCAGCCAGGCTCCAGTTCATAATGAGTCAGGTAGTTGAGGTGGTTTTATCTCATAGCTCCTTAAATTAGGGAAGCTATTGGATTAGTGTATGAGGAGCTCTGGACTTGGTCTTACACACAGGTTTACATTCAACTCCCTTTTCATTAGTCATTTACCCTTTCTGAACTTCAGATTCTTCTGTAAAATGAAACGGTTGGACTAGATGTGATCTGAGTACCGTTGGTGCTATTAAAAAACACTTTATATCACTTTATCACATTCATTATTTGGAAGCATTGGACATCGGCTATTGAATGGCTTCTTAACCTCAGTGACTTCTAACAAAAATTAAGAATAAATGCTGGGTGAACAGCCTAACAATTTATACACTGTGTAGTGGTAGAACTCAAGTTCATTTTTTTTTTTAAACCGCTAACTTCTTAGAACATGGCATAGTGTCTGGCACACAGGGAGCACTCACAATTAGTTGTTGACTGTCTGATTGGTGTCTGTGTAAGGAACATTCCAAAGCAGGATAACCTACCCCAACTCCCACTCAGGCCTGTGGCCCCAGTAGCAAATCCAATGCCAATAACTAAAACTCGTTCTGATATTTTGAAAATAATAATCTCTGGCTCCTCCTCTTGCCAGCTGAAAAGTGTGGAAGTTTAATCCTTCTTCCTGATCCGCAGTCCTCTCGTCTGTAAGATGGGAGTGATAATTCTTACCTAGTGAAGGAACAGTAAAGATTGGAGATAAGTAAATTTTGTTGCATGGTGATTGGCAATAAATACTGAATTATTTATGTATATGTATGTACTTGGCCCTGTTACTGATGCTTAAAAAAGAAAAAAAAAAAATCTTAGGGTTTTTCTTAGGGGGTTATGAGGAGATTTATGTCTAATTTCAGCCAGAGGACTACAGTATTGTTAAATAAAAAAAGGGAAGAGTCCCTTCTTAAGGTGTTACTCTTTAGTACTGTTGATATTTGGAATTGAAGTAAGTTACATCTATAGAAATGTTAGCCTTTGATAATGTTAGGCATTAACTTGTCACCAAACCTCACCTGTGACACAAAATATATGATGTAAAATATGTAACTATTTTTAAAGATAGTTAATGGAATCAATAATATACTTTGCAGCATTGTTCCTGATTAGTTACCTATTGTTCAACCACAAATTACCACAAAATTAGTGGCTTAAAATAATAAACATTTAACATTTCAGACAGTTTCTATGAGCCAAGAATTCAGGAGAGGCTGAGCTAGGTAGTTCAGTATGAGGATCCCTCATGAGATCTCATCCAGGGTGTCAGCTAGGGCTACAGTCATCTGAAGGCTGGACTGGGGATGGAGAACCTGCTTCCCATGTGGCTCATCACATGGCTGGCATGCTGACACTGGTTCTTGGTAGGAGGCCTCAGTTTCTTGCCATGATGACCTCTCTGTAGGGCTCTTTGAGTGTCATTAGGACACAGCAGCTGGCTTCCTCCAGAGGCAATGATCCAGGAGCACCCAAGGTGAAAGCTTCAACAATGTTGATGATCCAGCTGCAGAAGTAATACTTCATTGTGTCTGCAATATTCTGTTGGTTATTAAAGTCAGCCCTATTTGATACAGGAAGAGAAGCACAGGGAATGAATCCTAGGAGGTGGTAATTATTGGGGCTCATCTTGGTGCAGACCACCTGCATCATTATCTTTGTTAAAAACTTAAGTTCCTGGGCCCCATCTGCATTTTTAGCAAGGCTCTTGGATGACTGCATGATCTACCCTAAAGTTTGAGAACAATTGCTTTATTGTGCTTAGACATATCTGCATATATACTTTTACATACATACAAAAACACTGAAGTTATGACTATTTGCTTTGGAGAGTGAGTTAGAGTGTTGGGGCAAATATCACTTTTAAAATAATAAGTATGTGCTACTTTTATAACAAGAGTTTTAATTAAGTGATTTAAAAAATGTTATTACACAATCCCTTTGGATTATTTTCTTCCGACGTCTGAGTCTCTTTGACTTTAAGATAGAAAGTAGAACAAGTTACAAGAACATAGCCTCTAAATACTGAGACTATGTCCTGCTACGTTAAGACAGAAGTTAGAATTCCATGGAGTACAACTAAAGGAAGCTCACCTGTTTTAGCCCTGTGTTCCTCTTCAACAAATCGGAAGCTAATCAAGGAGAGACAAGGTGGCCCAGTTTCTCTTCCCTTCCCTGCCTCTGACTTAGCTTCTATACACATCTACAGGATAGATATCAAACATTTTGGCAGAGATAAACATTTTGGCAGAGTTCATTGGTGCGAGTGAATGAGGATGTCCTTGTTTTAACACTCCAACTATTTTCATTGTCCTACTTTTTAACATTTATTACTCAGCCTCATGCCCCTTCTAGAGATGTTTCCAGATCAAAGCTCCCCAGCTGATTTTAATTGGTCAAGACTAAAAGCTAATCAGTCTTCTCTCCAGGGATTTTAGTCAAGGTCAGGCCCTGAGGAATTGGGGTAAGTGTAGAGAGAAGAATGGAGGGGAGAGGAGGAAAGGAATGACACAGAGAAAATTCACATATTTGGTGCAATTCACATATCTGGTGGAGCACTTGGATTAGGACCTTGGGCCTATCTGGCTTGGTATTCTAATATCCATTAGGGACACTTCTCAGTTCTTCTGAAAGTATGTGTGGGGGCGGGGCTTCTGTGCCTAGAATCACTCTTGTGTTCTGTAAGCCTCTGCCTCCAGCTCTCTTTGTGTTTATCGTTTGGGCATTTTTGCTTCACTGGGAGAACCCTGTGGTCAACACCCTTTTAAATTAATCTGGATGGCATCGCTAATTATCTCTTTAGGATAGAATCCTAGAAGTTGAATTACTAAATCAAAGAGTATGAACAATTTTGAGACCCTTGATTCATGCCCATTCATTAGGCAAGTGTTAGCTTTTTCTCAATGGATGGCCTATATAAACAAGTGTTCTGTAACAGACATGCATTTATGGGCATGTGAATAATAAATTATTAGAAATAGCAAGGCTTTAAACCCATTAATGTACATGAAATTTTACTTCCTCCAATCCACTGATGTTGGTTGAAATATTTATAACTGTTTGCTGACTAGTAGTCCCCAAGGCTCTCAAGGAGAATGTCATGCTGTATATAAAATTTGAGGATTCCTGATCCAGGATACCCAAACCAATGTGGAATGTGTAGTTCAGATGATCCAGGAAGTCTGGGTCAGCTGACAAATAAATTTTAAAAGTCAATTCATCTTGATGATTGTGGAAATGTAGGCCTTTGCATACAATATACTAACACTAAGGAAGGTTTTTTTTAATTGAACTATAATTCCCACACCATAAGATTCATCCTTTGACAGTACATTTCAGTGGATTTTAGCATATTCACAGTCTTGTCCAACCAACACTACTCTCTAATTCTAGAATATTTTCATCACTACAAAAAGAAACCCTATATTCATAGTGATCACTTCCCATTTCTCCCTCCCTCCAGCCCCTGGCAACCACGTCTGCTTTCTGAATTGTTTTGCCTATTCTGGGCATTTCATATAAATGGAACCACGCAATATGTGGCCTTTAGTGACTGGCTTCTTTCACTTAGCACAGTGTATTTAAGGTTCATCCATGTGGTAGTAGATTTCAGTACTTCACTCCTTTTTAACATGGGCTAACATGTAATTGTATAGATATGCCACATTTTGGCCATTCATTCATTGGTGGAGAGCTTTCAGTGTAAACTTTTAGGTATAAAATTCATCAAGAAAAGAAAGATAATCATAATTATACACTTGACAAATTATCACCAAGTGAGTAATCACTACCCAGATCCAGAAACCAAGCATTACCAGCATCCCAAGAGCCCTTTGGGTCCTTTTTCAGTCCCTAATCACCCTCCAAGCATAACCTTTTAACTCTATAAATTAGTCTTGCCTGTTCTAACTCCTTAGGTCAGTTTTGTGCTTTTTTGAAATTTTTACAAATGAAATCATGCAGTATGTACTCTTTTGTCTTTGGTTTCTTTCACTCAACTTTATATTTTTGAGATTTATTCATGTTGCTGCATATGGTTGTAGTTGATACTTTCTCAGTGCTGGATGGGTTTCCATTGTGTGAACACATACCACAATTTAATCATCCATCCTACTGTTAATAGATATTTGGGTTTTTATTTTTGGTTATTGCTAATAGTGCCACTCTGAATTCTTGCATGTGTTCTTGGTGAGTATAGGTACATATTTCTGTTGACTATATAGCTAGGAGTGGAATTGCTGGCTCCTAGTGTGTGCCAATATTCAGTGTTAACAGGTACTGCAGAACAGCTTTCCAAAATAATTATATCAGGTTACACCCTCACCAGTAATATGTGTTCCAATTGCTTCGTGTCCTTGCCAACACAGAGTATTGTCTGTCTTTGTCATTTTCACCATTCTGGTGAATGTATACTGGTATCACCATTGTAGTTTGAAATTATTTCTCTGTTGACTATTGAATTTAAGAACCTTTTAATATAGCTAGTGACCATTTGGAAGTTTGTTGAGGGCTCATTCAATGCTTCGCCCATATTTTTATTGGATTATCTACCTGTTTCTAATTAACTCATAGAAATTCTTTATATGCTGAATTTGAATATTTTATTTGATATAGGTTTTATAAATATGTTCTATGCTGTGACCTGCCTTTTCTTCTCTTGATGATGTCTTATGAAATAGTTCTTAATTTTAATGTAGTCCAGTTTTCCTTTATGGCTAGTGAATTTTTTAAGAGATAGGGTCTTGCAATGTTGCCCAGGCTGGACTTAAATGCCTAGGCTCAAGTGAACCTCCAGCCTCAGCCTCCCAAAGTGCTGGGATTACAGTCACATGCCATCATGCTTGACTAATTTTAAAAAATATATTGTGTTTAAGAAACCTTTTTTCTTCCCCAGCTCTTGAGATTGTGTTTTGATATTGAAATGCTTATTACTTCTCAAATTCATACTAAATGGTAAATGTATTTCTGTTATGGCCTCATCAAGAGGGATACTCAATGTATTAGAGATGTTCTGAATGGAAATAAGAACAAAGGAACAAATCATAGCATACAATTTACCAACACCTAGCAGAAAACTGCAGTCCTCTGTTAACCTTTAAAGGAATCCAATCCAGGGTTATCTCAACTGGTGTTCCTTGCTGTTTCTCTAATTCCTTTCCAATTTGTATATCATCCTTATTTGTGGCAGCAATTAGTTTAACTCATTAATCTCTGTCTTTTCATCTGAGTGTAAACCATACTTCATGACTCTATTAGGTCAGTTTGTAACTGGTCCAGACAGGAATAAGGAACTTCCTGGTAAGAGCTGCTCAGCAATGTTCTGATAGATTTATCTCCCCATCTGAACCCTCCTTGAAGATGCCAAGTGTTCTTTCAATTACCAATCTGGTGACACTTTGAGCATCATTATAATTTGTGTTGGAGAGAGTCTAGGGGGCAGGGAGAGAACTTAACCAGATTTTCAATGACATTGCACTATCACATGAAACAGAAGGACTGTATACAGGCCAGCTCTTCTTGAAGGGTCACAATGCCTTGCCCAGCTCACTCGATATGCACAATATTGGTGTCAAGCTAACAGTGATGATTGATTCTGACACAGTGTCACACTGCAAAATGCAAAACATTATCTTCCTCCAAATTAATCACTGCTAAACATAAGCAAAGTCACACAATCAGATTGTGTAAGAAGGAATGATTCACTGGGTGCTCAGAACAGCTAGCCAGTGCATCAGGGGTGTCTCATGCCCTTCAGATCTTAGCATCTCGTAGGAATGGGAGGCTCTGTTTAAGTGAGCTTCCTTAAGAAGCATAACAAGACTCACAAAATGGGGCTTCTAGGAAAATTAGAACAGCAAGGGAATGAGAGACACAGCCAAAATGGCATGTATCCACCCTGGTGAACTCTTTAATTCATTCACACAGCAGATGTGGGATATTGACTAGGACTGAAAACCGTGGGATTGCTTCCTCAGAGGCTGGGCAAGAGTGTGGATTGAGGAAATATGACAAAATGCATTTGATCTTATCTCTAAAATATCCAGTTCTCTCAAGGTTTGAGAGAAACCTGTAAAGAGAAAGCTAAGAGTATAAGAGTTGCTTGTTAAAAACTGCCAGGTGTGAAAGTCAAGGGTTCCCAAATACTATCCAATAGTAATCATATTTCTTTTCTAGCTCATACAACAATATTTCAATAACATAATCTATGAGAGTTTCCTATTGCTCTTCAGAAAGAGCCAGGGGTGTCGGGGAGAAGAGGGAACTAAAATTAGCTACCTGCTGAAGGGAAGGGCACTTATCTGGGCACCAACATCTTGGGAGCCACAGAGTTCGGATGGGCTTTTTAAGGGAGGAGGTTCTCTCTGGTCCCCTTTGCCAGCTTAGGGCCTTGTTCTTGATTTTTTTCTGCCTGGGCTTCCCTTCCTAGCCCCTTCCCATGGCCTGCTCTTTTCACCCTTCAATCTCAGTAAATGCAGAGAAACCTTCCCAACCACCCTATCAAGAGAAGTCGTCTCTCACTCAGCCCTGTAGCTAGTTACCCTCATTCAGGTCACCTGTTTATTTTTTCTGTGTGTGTTATCATAATATGCAATTGCCTTTTGAAGTATTTGTTTACTTTTTATGAAGCTTGTATGAAGTAGGGACTTTGCCACTTTTGCTCACTGCTATATTTATGGAGCCTAAAGCTGGAGTTGGTACTGCAGATGATCAAATGTTTGCGGAATAAAAGATTGATGATGACAAAAAATGGGTTGAGAATTGCTGACCAACATCCCAGAATATAAATGACACACTTTAAATTGACTAAAGCGTCAATATATTACAAGTTCTGAAGATAGAGAGTCATTGCTGATAATAAATGTATAGACTTGCTCACGGTAAAGTTGGCATGGCATATTAGTTATCTATTGCTTTATGGTAAATGATACTAAAACTTAGCAGGTGAAAATGATCATCATTTATTATCTTACAGTTTCTGAGGGTGCAGGGATCCAGGACTGGCCAAGCAAGGTGGCTCCTGCTTAGGGTCTCAGATGACATTGCCGTCAAGTTGTCACTTGGAGCCACAGTCTCTGAAGAGTTCACTGAGGGTGCAGGATCCACCTCTAAGCTCACTCTCATGGCTCCTGATGGAAGATATCAGTTCCTCCCCAAGCTGGCCTCTCCATAGGACGGTTCACAGCATGGCTTCCCCTGAGCCAGGTGGTCCGAGACAGAGAGAACACAGGCAAATGAGAAAGTACCCCCAGACAGAGGCTGCAGCCTTCTACAACCTCGTCTCAGAAGTGACATGTCATTATTTAGGCCATCTGCTATTGGTCACACAAAGCACCAGGTACAACATTGAAGGGGGCTATACCAGGGTGCATATTACAGGGGGAAGATCACTCGGTACCATCTGGGAGGCTGGCCACCCCATGTGGCCAAGAGAGGGCTCTCCATTCTGGTCTAGTCTGGTTCCCTCATCTCTCTGGCTAGTCTAAGATCTGCTGCTCATTAGGGTACATCCTGTTCTATTCTTGCTCCAGGTTCATCTGCCTTGAGATGTCTGTTTTGAAGCAGGGTCCCTCATTCTCAGCTTATGAATGAACTCACTGTTCACTTTAATTGTACACATTTTCAGTGATACAGAGATTTTACTTCCCTCAAATATAGCCTACAAAACATTGGCCACTGATTACTTTTATCCTCAAGTGGGTTTTGTTAAATTAATTAATTATTTTTGGCAGCATGTTGCCTCTACGCTCTAATTGGAGCCTCTTTATTCTGTAACCTCAGTGTTGGTCCTGGGTTCAGCCTGCCCTGTGGAGTGGGAAGTGAAGTTCCTTCTGTCCTCTTTGGTCTGGGCTGAAAGTGGCAGGCCTTTCAGCAGAAACACATGGTGCTGTGAAATATCACGTGGCCAGTTAAACGTCTGCCTTTCTGCAGCAGCCAGAGATATAATTATTTAACTAATGATCTCATGAATGGACATCATATTGTATGCAGAACAGTAAATTTCAAGGTTGGTTCATCTGAAGAACTCCCTGGGCAGCTTCTGAAAAAAAGCCCATTTACTGATGTGATTCCAAAATATTTGGGTTCATTTTGTCAATCTTCACTTTCAAGCTCCTTTGGTGATTTTGATGATCAGAGAAGTTTGGAAACACTTGGGGTAGGCTAACATAAACATAGGAAGTAGTAAAGAGGCATTAAAATGAAGACATATCAACATTTCATATGTGCTAACACATGTCCTGAAAGCAAATGAGATTCTGTCTATTTCTGTAACTTGCTTGGGCAAAGTCCTCAGAATGAATTCCCCGACCATACTGGCTTTCCCCACTTTTTTCGCCCCCAAACTCTTAATGTACATGTTTTCTTTTTCTCAGTGGGTAGAGAAATGGGAAAATCTGTCCCTTCCAAGTCTCACGGAATGGGTTCTTCAACTATAAAGGGAGTTTTATTACCAGAAGAAATGGGAAGAGAGAACAGGATAAACAAATGCAGATGGACACCTGAGCATGCCACTGTGGAGAAATTGCCAACTGCTGGCATTATATATTCATGCATCTGTTCAGTCTGTAGCTTTTAGTAATGTAGTCCAGCCTAGAAAGAGGAAAAGACAACAGGTTAAACTACCTCTTCAAGTTTCTTCTGAGAGGTAGATGATGCCAGATTTCAAAATATTGAACAGTGTCACACCTAGTTCCTCCTCCTGGAGGGATGTCTAATGGTGCTGCAGAGAAAACATCTTGGTGCCTGTGTTTGAGTACAGTGATGGATGATTTTAGCTCTAGCTAAGCCAGAAATGATTTTTCCCTCCAAAAAGAATTTTAAATTTGCCTACAGTATGCTAAGCACACAGTCATCAGAGCTGAGAGTACACGGCAGAACAGCCAAAACAGAGACTCACAGAACCTACACCCGCAGCCAGTGCTGGCCAGGGACAGTAGAGGCAAACAATGCCTATTCTAGAAATCAGTGGTAAACACTCAGAATAAACACAGTATTTGTAGAAAACACAATCAAGTACTAAGACTTTTTAACAAAGTTTTAACAAGGGTGAACAATTGGTCATCTCCTTTATAAGTCAAGAGAAATGTTTAACACCCAGGAAAAGAACAGGCCAAGGATGGCTATAAATGCAGGAGTCCCCAACCCCTGGGCCATGGACTGGTACTGGTCCATGGCCTGTTAGGACCCTGGCTGCACAGCAGGAGGTGAGTGGTGGGAGAGCGAGCCTGAAAGCCTGAGCTCTGCCTCCTGTCAGATCCACAGAGACATTAGCTAGATTCTCTTAGGAGCACCAACCCTATTGTGAACTGTGCATGCAAGGGATCTAGGTTGTGTGCTCCTTATGAGAATCTAATGCCTGATGATCTGAGGTGGAACAGTTTTATGCCCCACCCTACATCCATGGAAAAATTTGTCTTTCACAAAAGTGGTCCCTTGTGCCAAAAAGGTCGGGGACTGCTGCTGTAATACACTCTCAGAGAGAATAAGCCAGGAATTAACACCAGAGTTTATGATCTGTTTCTTTCTTGTTTATTGTATATATGTATACATACATATTTTCATTAATCATTTGGGTCTAGATTTTCTCAGTGAGTCCTTTGGTCATCTCTCTCCAGTCTGAACCAAATTATTCCTCTGAGAATTGTGCCAGGTAGTTCTTAGTAGAAAGGGAGAGTTAAGATTCCAGGGTTAAAATCAGCTGTATACTTTCCCTTCCAGAATGCTGTCTCAACAAAGCTCACTTCTCTCTGGGAAGATGCAACAATCTCCAACGCTATGCTACCACACAAATCCTTCTAAAACAGTTGTTAATTTTTAATCAACCAAATTTATATATTTTAAATACAAATTTTCTTTTTAAAAATATCAGATGGCATTTAAATATTTATTTCCTTCAGTGTTTCTTTCATTGATTTGTTCCAGAAACTGACAAGAACTTCTTGTTGTGTTTATAAGTTTTATAATGAATAATACATTGTTTTTGGCAATGATAATTATCATATTTCTCTATTTATAGACAATGACTGCAAAGCAAAAAAAAGGAGTTATTTCCATATCCTCAATTATTTCATCTAGCAATACCTTCACATTCTAAAGAAGAGCTGTTTAGTTAGATTTTTTAAAACTTAATATCTGCTTATGGTTTCCTTAATGAATTCTATTACTTTCGGTTGTCTCTTTTCTTGTAAGCATCACATTATTTACTCTCTTGCTGCTTATAAGTCAATCTACATCAATATGTATGAATATATCTCTCTTCATATTGGCACACGTAAGAATAAGCATATCTTAATATGCCCATCAACACATGCACATGTGCAGACACGTACTCAGACACACATGACATGCTTACATGATCACATGCAGAATTTGTCTCCTCTAATCACACTTGGAGTCCTTACAGAACAATAAATTAGCAAGGAAAAGTAGGCTATTGTTATTTGATCTTCTCGAACTCTAGATACCATACATTTTTTAAATTTAGTTTTTATTTTAATCAAAGTTATACATGCATACTTATAGAGTCAAATTGTTTTACCAGAATTATTACCAAAATCAAGCTGAACCAAAACAATGCCCTGCTCCCCACCTAGAACCTCAAGTTTCCATTCCTAAGAGGCCAACTTCGCAGCTTTTTAAACTATTGCTCTTTTTTTTCACCTGCATATCAATAAATCACATACGACTTTTAGCATTACTTGTGATTTTCAGCATTAGGCGGCATAAAATGACTTCCCACTATGGAAGATAAGGATTTAGCTCTTTTTCACTTTTTGTCCCACCATTATCATCTCTCCTCTCTCTCTCTCTGTCTCTCCATCTCTCGCTCTCACACACACACAATTTCTCTTCCCCTCAAACTCCAGTTATACTCATGTCAAATTTTTTATTAATTCAATATTTAATATTGATATCATAACTATACAAATATAAATGCTATTCTCAGTTGAGCCACATAGGATATGCACAACTATTTGTTTTCTGTGAAATTAATAACTGGACTATTTTCTTAAATTGACTAGTTTGATGGTTGATTTTAGGTGTCATGTTGACTAGGCCATAGGGTGCCCCGTTGTGTGATTAAACATTATTCTAGGCATTTCTGTGAGTTTTCTGAATGAGGTTAACATTTGAATTTGTAGACTGAGTAAAGCAGAATGCCCTTGCTGATGGGGGTGTGTCTCATCCAATACACTGAGGAAGTGAACAAAACAAAGAGGCTGAGAAAGGGAAAATTTCTGCCTATCCTGGAGCTGGAACATTGGTCTTCTCTTGCCTTCAGACTTGAGCTTGGACTGGAACTTACGCCATCAGCTCTACTGCTTCTCAGACCTTTGGACTCAGTCTGGAACTCTACATCAGCTCTCCTGGGTCTCTTGCTGAATGCAGATTTTGGGACTTCTTAGCCTTTGTAACTGTGTGACCCAATTCCTTATAATAAATCTCTTTATCTTTTCAGCTGTTTCTCCTTTTCTCCCTTTTGTGCTTCCTTTTTCCTTTCCTTCCTCCTTTCCTCCTTCCTTTTTTCCTTCTTTCCTTTCTTATCTATTATCTATCTATCATCTGTTTGACTGTTTTCCTATCTATCATCTCTCTTATTGGTTCCGTTTTTCTGGAACACCCAAATGAATATACCTAGTTTCCTTTATATTTGCTCAGATTCTTCCCAATCTTTAAAATGTCCTCTCAGTACATTTGAACACATCAGGAGCAATATCAGTTTCATCTTCTCACAGATATTCTCCCAGAACCCACTAAACTGATTGCTCTCAATCTTCCATGCACAGTGGGCATCTAGGCACTTCCTTCACTATCATCCTCTTTCCAATGTAGCTCTTGTTTCTTGGATCCCATGGCTTCTGCTTTCTTGGTTTTTAACCCTCATTTTGGGTTTTTTCATTGAGATAAAGATCACAAAACACAAAACTCACCACTCTAACAATTTTAAAGTGTACAAGTGATTTTTAGTATACTCACAATGCTGTGCAACCAACACCACCACTATCTAATTCCAGAATGTTTCGTCACCCCTACAAAGAAACTCCTTACCAATTAAGCAATCACTCTGCATTCCACTCTTTCTCCAGCCTTGGGCAATCACTATCTACTTTCTGTTTCTATGGATTTGCCTATTTAGGATATTTCATATAAATGGAGTCATACAATATGTGTCCTTTATGACTGGCTTTTTTTAACATAATACTTTCAAGCTTCATGCATGTTGTAGCATTTATCATTATTCTTTTTATGACTGACTCATAGTCCATTGTATGAATGCACTAACTTTTTTTTAATCCATTCATCAGTTGATGGGCATTGGGTTGTTTCTACTTTTGACTATGATGAGTAATCCTACTATAAAGGTAGCATTAGTGTACATCTGTTTTTGATACCTAGGAGTGGAATGGAATTGCTACGTTATATGGTAACTCTATGTTTACCCTTTTGAGGAACTGCCAGACTTTTCCACAGCAGCTGCAGCATTTTACATTTCTACTAGCAATACACAAAGGTTCAATGTATACATCCTCACAAAAATTTATTTTCCTTGTTTTGTCTTTATTATAGCCATCCTAGTGGAAGTGAAGTGGTAACTCATTGTAATTTTGATTTTCATTTCCCTAATGATTAACGATGCTGGGCATCTTTTCCTGTGCTCATGTGCCATTTGTATATCTTCTTTGGAGAAAATCTGTTCAAGTTTTTTGCCCATTTTTAAGTGAGTTGCTGTCTTTTGTTTTTGAGTTGCAAAACTTATTTACATAGTCTATTATTAGACCCTTTGTCAAATATATGACTTGCAAATATTTTTTCTAATCTGTGAATTGTCTTTGAACTTTATTGATAGTATTCTTTGGTGATGCAATTTTTAAAATTTTGATGAAGTCCAATTTACCTATTTTTTAAATTTTTTTGCTTTTGATGTTATATTTAAGAAACAGTTACCTACCCAAGATCACAAAGAATTATATCTACATTTTCTTCTAAGAGTTTTATAGTTTTAGCTCTTACATTAAGGCTTTGATCAATTTAAAGTTATTTTTTTTTCATTCAAATGTTTATCGAGCAGCTAAGGAGATACAAAGGTGATTTAAAACATGGTCAGAGGTAAGGCAAATGCACAAGTAATAGAAAGCAAAGGGCAAGATTCATTGAATCACAGCAGTCAGAAGAAAGCACCTTAGGGAACCAAGAGTGAGATTATTTCTAGCCTGAAGAGGCATGGGTGGCAAATCAGAAAAGAGGATTGAGATTAAAATAGAAAACTTCAGTCTGGATTGTTGATGACACTCAGTGTGGACTATATTTGTCTCTCCTTTTCCTTTCTCCTCATCTTTGGGCTTAATTTACCAGTAGTGTCCAGGACTTTTCAATGCACTTTTTCTATACTTGTTTGCATTTTCGCTTTAATGTCTTCTACAGAACTAGGTCCTTTTGTTGTTTAGGAGGTTTTTTTCCTGTTTTTTGAAGGATTCTTATCCTTTTGATTTTGGTGTTGATGGTTTTGAGTTTTCCATTCTGATTTGACTGTTGTGCATTTTTGGCTGGAATATCTCATATAGATTTATTCATAGGCGCTTTTTCTTCAGTTTCCTCATCATCAAAATCATCATCTTCTTCTTCATCAGCAGCAAGTTTTGCTTTTTTCTGTGGAAACTTGCTACCACCTCCAAGGGCAGATAGCTTTCCAGTTATACTTAAGAGTTTCACATCCTCCTCCTCTTCATCTTCTGACTGCATCTTCCTCCACAGCTACTAAGTGCTGTCCGTTAATATACACTGACCCTGAACCACACTTCAACCATAAGGCCACTGGTGGTGTTATTTCAGAGCCCCCAAGGGAAACCATTAGCTGTACAGTCATTTTCAATGTTGCCAGTGTTAATCTATTTGGACTGCCTTTGTAATTCATTGCCTCTGCTTCAACAATGTGTAATTCATCCTTTGTACCAGACCCTAAACTGACCGTTTTGAAGTCAGGATGCAGTTTTGAAGTCAGGATGCATGAATTTGTAAATTGCTTGGGATATTGCCCTTTTAACAATATTAAGTCTTCCAATCCACGAATATGGATGTTTTTCCAATATATTTAGGCCTTTTTTCTTTCATTTCTTTCAACAATGCTTTGCAGTTTTAGTATACAAGTCTTGTACTTCTTTGGTTAAATTTATTCCCAGGTATTCTTTCTGATGCTATTGTACACAGAATTGTTTTCTTAATGTCATCTTTAGATTGTTCATTGCTACTGTATAATAGAAATAAAATTGATTTTTCTATGTTGATCTTGTATCCTGTAAACCTTTTTCTTTTTTTTTTGAGACAGAGTCTTGCTCTTGTTGCCCAGGCTGGAGTGCAATGGTGGGATCTCAGCTCACTGCAGCCTCTGCCTCCCGGGTTCGAGTGATTCTCCTCCCTCAGCCTCCTGAGTAGCTGGGATTACAGGCACCTGCCACCACACCTGGATAATTTTTGTATTTTTTGTAAAGATGGGGTTTCACTATGTTGGCCAGAGTGGTCGTGAACTCCTGACCTCAGGTGATATTACTGCCTTGGCCTTCCAAAGTGCTGGGATTTCAGGCATGAGCCACCATGCCTGGCCATATCCTGTAGCCTTGAACTCTTTATTAGCACCAGTGTTGTGGAGATTTTTTAAGGAATTCATTGGGTTTTTTTTTAATATATAAGACCATGTCATCTGTGAACAGAAGTAATTTTACTTCTTTCTTTCCAGTCTAGTTGCCTTTTATTTCTTTCGCTTGCTAATTGCCCTGTCTAGAACTTCTAACATAAAATTGAATAAAGGTGGCAAAAGTGGACATCCTTGTCTTGTTTCTGATCTTAGAGGAAAGCTGTCACTCTTGTATCATGCTGAATAATCTTACCTGTGGGTTCTTCATAGATGACCTTTATCAGATTGAGTAGTTTTCTATTTTTTGGTTTGTTCAGTGTTTTTATTATGCAAGGGTTTTGTCAAATGCTTTTTCTGCATGTATTGGAATGATCATGTGTGGTTTTTTTCCCTTCATTCTATTAATATGGTGTACTACATTGATTGATTTTCCTATGCACAACTACCCTTGCATATCTGGGACAATTCCCACTATCATGGTTTATGATCCTTTATATACACCTCCAGATTTTCTTTCTAGTATTTTGTTAGGGATTTTTGCACTTATATTCATAAAGAATATTGGTCTGTAATTTTACTTTTTCTTGTAATGCGTTTGTTTTTTGGTATTATTGTAATACTGGCCCCTTATAATGAACAAGGAACTGTTCCTTTCTCTTCTATTTTTTGGTGTTAATTATTCTTTAAACGTTTGGTAGACTTCACCAGTAAGGCCATCTAATCTTGAACATTTTTGTTGGAAGTTTTTTTTTTTTTAATTGCTGATTCAATTGCTTTCCTCATTATAAGTCTGTTCAGATTTTATATTTCTTCTTGAGTCAGCTTTGGTAGTTTGTGTCCTTCTAAGTATTTGTCAATCTCATCTATGTTATCTAATTTGTTGGCATACAATTATTTAGAGTATTCTCTAAAATCTTTTTTTATTGTTGTAGGTTGGTAGTACTGTCCCTACTTTCTTTCCTGATTTTAGTAATTACAGTTTTCTCTCCTTTCTCTTGGTAAATCTAGATAAAAGTTTGTTAATTTTGTTGCTCTTTCCAAAGAACCAATTTTTTTGTTTCATTGATTTTTCTCTATTGTTTTTCTATTGCTGATTTCATTAATTTGCACTCAAATCTTTATTATTTTCTTCCTTCTGCTTGCTTTCCTTTCTCTCTTCTTAAGGAGTGATAAAGTTAGGTTATTGGTTTGAGATCTTTCTTAAGAAAGTTGTTCATAGGATTTCCATCTGGGCACTGCTTTTACGGCATCTCGTAAGTTATGATTTGTTTTATTTTTATTTTCCATCTCAGAGTATTTTCTAAGTTCTATTGTGAGTTATTTTTTGACCTATTGTTTCTTCAAGTGTGTGCTTTTGCATTTTCTACATCTTTGTGAGTTTTCCAAATTTTCTTTTGTTACTAATTTCTAATGTCACTCCGTTTTGGTCAGAGAACATACCTCAATCTTTTAAAATTTATTGAGTCTTGCTTTGTGGCCTAACATATGGTCTATCCTGGAAAATACTCCATATGCACTTGAGAAGAGTGCATATTTTGCTGTTGTTTTGTGAAGTTTTCTATAATGTGTGTTAGGGCTAGCTGGTTTACAATGTTAAGTTTTCTATTTTCTTGCTGATCTTCTATCTAGTTGTTCTATACACTATTGAAAGTGGGGCATTAAGTTTTTGAACGATTATTTTTGAATTATTTCTTCCTTCAATTCTGTGAGTTTTGTTTCATATATTTTGAAACTCTATAGTTAGGTGTATACACATTTATAATTGTTATATCTTCTTGATAGGTTTGTCTTTCATTATTATATAATGTCCTTCTTTGTCTTTCATAACAATTTGTCTTAATATCTGTTGAGTCTGGTAGTAGATTAGCCACTTCAGTTCGTTTTGAGGTACTGTTTGCATGGAATATCTTTTTTTCATCTTTTTACTTGCAACCTATTTGTATCTTTGAATCTAAAGTGCGTCTCTTATAGACCTAATATATAGGTAGGTCATGTAGGTTTTTTTTTTAATCAATTCTCCTAATCTCTGTGTTTTGGTTGAAAAGTTGAACTCATTTACATTTAATATAGTTACTGAAAAGAAAGGACTTACATCTGCCATTTTGCTATTTGTTTTCTATATATCTTATATCTTTCCATTTCTTAATTCCTCCATTACTGCTTCCATTACCTTCATTGTGTGTTGAACAGACATTTTTTAGTGTACTGTTTTAATTATTTTGTTATTTATTTTACTATATATGTTTTAGTTATTTTCTTAATGGTTACCCTAGTGATTATAATTAACATCTTAATTTATAATAATCTATTTTGTTAAGTTGGTAAGTTTACTTCTATATAGCTCCTCTCCCTTTGTGTTTTTATTGTCACAAATTATATCCTCATCTGTTGAGTGCCCATAAATATAGTGTCTCAGTCAATTCAGGCTGCTATAGTAAAATGGCATAAACTAAGTGCCTTAAACAACAAAAATTCATTTCTCACTATTCTGGAGTTTGGGAGGCCCAGATCAACTTGCCAGCAGATTTGGTTGCTGGTGAGGGCCTCTTCCTTGTTTGCAGACAGTTGCCTTATCCCTGTATCCTCACATGGTAGAAAAGAGAGCTCTTCTTATGAGAACACTAATGCTATCCTGAGGCCCACACTCCTAACATGATCAAAACCCAATTACCTCTAAAAGGCCCCACTTTCAATCACCATCATATTGGAGTTTAAGACTTTAACATACAAATTTTGGAGGAAGAAAAACATGTACTCTAGTAAATATAGATTCATAATTATTGTGTTTTAAATGAGATAGGAAAAAAGAAGCACTAAGAAATAAAAAAATACATTAATACTGACTTATATATTTGCCTATGCAGTTATCTTACCAGTGTTTATTATTTCTTCATATGATTCCGGTTATTGTCTACTGTTGCTATCTAGAGTTCTTTCATTTCAACCTGAAGGGCTGCATTCTGCCTTTCTTGTAAGGAAGGTCTTCTGGCAACAAACTCTCCCAATTTTTGTTTATCTAGAAATGTCAGAATTTTTCCTATTTCTAAAGGATAAATTTGCTGAATATAAAGTGTGGGCTGCCATCAGAATTTACCTGAGCCTTGGTGTCAAATGTTTTTAGTTGGAAGTCACTCACATAGGCAAGCAGTACCCATGTAGCTGCCCCTAACTAACTTCTCAGTCTTCAGCCCTTCCAGAGATAAACTGATACAACATGGTTCAAGGCCCTAGATATGCAAAGACACTCTTATCAGGCAATATATTCCAAGGGCTGAGAAATTATCTCCCAACAGCTGGTCAAACACCAGTCCTAAAGACCTTTGGAATGTGCAGGATGTAAACAACCTGCTTCAACTAAGTCAATGCTTAACTGCACATATATTAACACATTTAATTTTTATAACAATCTTGTGAGATAAGCATTTTTCAAATGCTTCCCCAAGAAATGTTAAAAGATAATCCATGAAAAGAAATATTTAATGGTTATATATTAGAAATACTGCACACTATTACCAAATTTAATATTTATAATGTACATTAACGTGAAAGACACTGAGAAATCCTGCAGAAAAGAAACCTGTTTAATTTTTTGTTTCATCCAACTTTTCCTAAATATGGGTATCTATGGACCCTATTTTTCAAAGAATGCCTATCAAAGTACAGTTTTCATTGAACACAGTTTGGGAACTGCCAAGATAGAGACGTGGAACAACTGAGGTTTAGAAACTGGCATCATAACATGCAGCTAGTAAATGGCACTGTTGGACTGCAAATCCAGGCTTGATTCAAAGTCTTATTCTTTGCATCATTTCATATTGGCTCTGAAGGATACATTTTCTAAGCTTTTTGAAATAAAACGATGCATTTTAAAAACTGAACTAAATTCATGCATTGCCTTTCACATTTTTAAATTACCCACCCTCTATATGTACATGAACATGATCTCGCTTATCTATTGTTTCATATCTATTGGTTTGTATGTTATGTTAGAATAGAGATGTTATCACTTGAGAGGAATCCTGTAGGCAAAGTACTCACTCCTTCATTTATCCATTTAACTGACTCAGCATTCTCTGCATATCCACTATGTGTCAGGCCTTGTTCCAGGTACTTGGAATATGTGACTGAACAAAGAGAACAAGATCACACCTTTTTGGATTTCTAGCTAACGGAACAGGGATATAATGAACTACAAACATAATAAATAAGTATTCTGTACATTACAAGGTGATATGAACTGTAGAAAATAATAGAGCAATCCATGAGCAATCAAGAGTGTATGTAGAAGAGGTGCAATTTAGAATGGTGGGGTCATGGGAGACCTCTTTGAGAAGGTGACCTTTAAGCAAAAACTTGAAGGAAGTAAAACCGTTAGCGATGCAGATCTGTGGAGGAAGAGTATTCCAGGTTGAGGGAATGAACACAGCAAAATCTTTTTGGTAAGTTGTGCCTGGCATGTTTAGGGTCAAGCAAGGAAACCAATGTGTTTGGAGCGGGGTGAGAGGAGGGTAGTAGGAAATGACTCCAAAGAGGTAAAGGGATAGGGGTTGTGGGCAGGTTACGTAGGACCATTGTTAGAACTTTGTCTTTTACTCTGAGTGGGATGGAGATACACTGGGGTCTTGACCGGGGGATAACAGCATTTGGCTATTGCTTTTAAGTGACCTTTTTGCAATATTACAAGTAGAATAATAAGAATAGATGGGAAGGTAAGAAGTAAGAGAAGAGTTAGGAGGCTTTGGGAATAATCTAGGTGAGAGATGATAGTGGCTTAAACCAAGGTGGCACCAGCAGAATCTGGATGTATTTTGTAGGTACAGCCAGGAAAATTTCTGATGGATTGAATGAGAAGTATGAGAGAAGATAGTAGTCAAAGATGGCTCCAAAATTTGTGGGCGACACAAGCAGAAGAAGAGAGTTGTCATCAGTTGAGAGTATTAAAAATGTGAAAGGAATAGATTGGGGCAAGGCAAGATAAAGAGTTTAGTTGTGAATATGGTAGGTTTGAGAGGTCCATCAGACACCCAAGTGTAAATAACAAATAATCAGATGGAAATATAAGCCTAGTGTTTAGTGAAAGGCTCTGGCTGGAGATACAAGTGTGGAAGCGTCAGCATATAGATTAAAAGCCATGTGACTATGAGGTCCTACCAGATGGAGAGGAGAACGTAACCAAAGACTTAGCTATGGGGTGATCAGTGTTAAGTCATTAGAAAAAAGAGGAGGAAACAGCAGAAAAGCCAAGGAGGCCTAACAATTGAAATAGAAACAAAACAAAGGAACCATATTAAGGACAAGAAAGAGGAATCACCTGTCAAATGCTGTTAAGTCAAGTAAGGTTAGGACTCATAGCTAACCAATAGTTTTAGCAGTATGGTGGTTCCTGGCTGTTTTGACAAGAAGGGTTGCATTGGAATGGTGGAGGTGAACACCTATACAGAACTCAATTGATTTATTCACGTGACAAGTACTTAGTGTTATCAATACCTAAAACCTACAGTTTGATGCCCTTCTTTCCTATGACTTGTAAATATAAAGGATATCAGTCTTAGATTTAAGCTATAAAATCAACACCTAATTGATTTATGGGAAATATACAGAGTCAAGATATACAAAGCTAAGGTGTAAGAAAAAAAAATGACTCCCTGGTCAGCAAGGTTTGATAATAATTTGGCAGAACGTATCAACAGATCTAAGGTAAGACTAAGTCTACTTGGATGAGAATGAGTTGACAAGGAAGTATAGAAAGGGCTTCTCCAGTTAATGTTGGTTCTATCTGGGGAACAGAGACTCTTAGTAAGCATCAAGTATTCATGTACCTTTAGCAGTGAGTTCTCATTTAAGTCCATAAATTGATGTGGTTGGATCAATACATTATTGATCCAAAATATTAATATGGTTAATGTGACTCAGCTTCTGAGAAATGAAGCCATACTTGTTGTCTGTGTTGATTAGATCAAGTTTCTGGGTCCTTAATGCTGAGAGCTGGAAAAAAAGCCCCTACTCCTTGATATTCCCCCTGCCGGGAGACAGCCTTCTGGACTTCCTCCAGGAATAGCCCTCTTCATCGCTGTCTGAATTGCTATCCCAAGAACTTTTTATGGGCAGACATTTTGTCATGAATTCAGGGTTTATAAGGAAGTAAAAGAACACTCATGAGCTCATATGTTCACAGGTTCACCAGGGGCAATGATATGTGACACGTTAGTAACTAGAGAGAATGACAAAGCAGAAATGATACATGGTAATATATCCAAGGGCCAAATGAAGGTGTATAGACAAAACTTTCTCCTAGCCCCTCTCCTTTACCCACACCTCTCCTTAGGACACAGAGCTGCTATAGTCAAGAGTTCAATTCCTTTGGCTTTGAACAGAGTGAATATCACTTTCCAGACATTCTTGTTTCATGTGATGTAGAAAAAAGATGCAGTTACTTTGGAAGCACACAGAACTGGCTCCAAATTCCGTCTCTTGCATTTAGTTGCTGCATGACATTGGGAAAGTCAATTAACCCCTCTTGGCTGCAGTTCTTGCTCCTGTAAAACCAGAATGAAAACCACTTTTCTTGTAGGGTTTGGTGAGGATTAGAGAAAAGGTACAGAAAAGCCTGGGAACACAGGTGATATAACATAAAATATTGCTCTTATCAATCCTGATGCTTGGGCTAGTCAGTCAGACCATTTCCCTCTAAGCCAGTGTGTCACAGCCTGTGGGCTTGAGGAATTAGCTGTGAGTTGAAGTTGAAACTTAATGCAGTTCACTCAACCTTTACAAACCTCTGTTTATTCTTCCGCAATGTATAGGTTTTAAAACTCATTGGGCTCACTTAAAACCTCTGTATTAAGTGAGACAGTGTCAGAAAGTGGTCTAAAGTCAGGAATATAGTCAGGCACAAGGCCCCCTCATCTTATCCTGTTCCCTGTCTCCATTGGGATCTGGCCTGTCCAGCTCAGTGCTGGAGATGATGAGGCTTGGTGGAAAACAGCTGAACATCAAACCTGATCTCATTTTCCTTTTTTTATAAAATCAGTCCTTTGATAATAACTTTGGCTAAATCTCTGCCTTTACCTGTGTTCTATACTGGTGAATTACAATTGTAGAATCTTTGTACCATTCGCTAAGATGATTGTTGGGAAAATAGCGTGCGTTCTTGGGATGGGTGGAGCTTATCAAAGCACCTTATATCTGTTATTCCATTTAAACCTCATAGCACCCCTGGAAGGTGGGTACTGGTTTCTATGAGGTGTGACCCAACCACAGGTTACACAGCAGATGTGTGCAGAGTCAGAACTAGGTCTCTGCTCAAATACCTCCCCAGGACACATCCAACCTTCATTCTCCTATGCTTTCTGTCCCTACGAGTTCAGTGCTAGCTCCTTGTAAACGTCAATCAAGGTTACCTGCATTTCAACTCTCCCACTGGCCCGTGGTTCTGCTATATTTTGTTTGGGCCCCCTCACTCCCCAAAGTAGCTTAGGCAGACCCTCTAGTAACCAGAAATATGGTCGGGCAAAATATCAGCCTCTGATTGGGCCTAAAATAAGCTGACTGTAAGGGCCAAATGCTTTAATTTTGGAACATGAGCTAAATAAGAAAAGAGTCACTGTTTGGGGAGGGTAGGAAGATAATCCATCCTGCTATGGTGATTTCTAATTAATCAGACCAGTGCAGAGTCTGTGGGTTTGGCTCTGTAAATAGAAAGCAGATGCCACCGTGAAGGCTGCCCAAATAAGGAAAATAGCAGAAATGGCTTCAAGCTGTAACAAGTTTAATGAAAAGGACTTGAAGAAATGATGTATAAGTTTTTTAACATCTTACTATAATTAGTAGGAGGTGTGTATAGCCATAACACCTTATTCTTTTCGGAGAAAAGTTGCTTAAAATATGTTTCCAATAAAATTTCCCAGTCTCCTTATCAAAAGCAAACAAACGAACAAAAGATTTGGGGATGTAAACCATTATCGATTGGACTTTCAAAAGCAATCTATATTTACAAAGGACAACCCTATTCTCTCAAAAGCAACTTCACATATTCAGCAGGTCTAGTCTTTGCCAGAAACTTTACAGCTGTAATCTCATTGAATTCTCCCAGTGAGGGAGTTGGCTGTGTGTGTGGGTGTGTGTGGGTGTGTGTGTGGGGGGGGGGGCAGTGTGTGTGTGTGTGTGTGTCTAATGACCTTCTTCTTGATGAAGAAACAGAGACCACATCTGGCCCGGGGAGGCACTGGGAGTGGATCAGATCAGACAGGAGAAGCTATGATGTTGCCTGGCAGTTTGGAGCCTGACTCCAAACTCTGCCAACTCTGCCCTTGCTGGCTACAATGCCTTGGATGAGTCACTTAAACTCTTTGTGTGTCAACTTCCTAGTTATAATTTAGGGATGTTATACAAATGGACAATAGCCAGACCATATAAGACAATGGAACTCCAATCCTCAATATCTGCAGCAATTACCAGCTTCCCTAGTTTTTTGCCCTTCCTTCCAACCCAGGACCGACCAGAAAAAGCCAAAGCCACATATGCTCCCTCAACAAATCCCATAAGATACCACACTTCTAGTTAGCAACCTCTGCTTTGCCATGCCAACAGAGCATATCTGAAGCCTCTCTTTCTAAAGCTTTCCCACTTCCCTGCCTGCCTTTGAGTCACTGCCAAACACAAGGGTAGGGGCTGACTCCCTTCTGTAGTAGGCCCCAAAGAGCCTCTGTTTGCTCTCCTTTGAACTGTCTTAGTTTATTTCCACAGGGATAATAACCAACCTCGTAGGGTTGTCACGATGTAGTTAGTAATGCGGTTAAAGTGCTTAAAACAGAATTTGACACATTAAGTGCTCACAAAGATAGTTATAATATTTAAAAAGTCAATTTCACAGTAGAAAGGCAGGTTCCAACATATGATTTGCATATGAAAAAGTTTAAGAACTACTATGATGTGGGAATTGGAGCAGATATGTAGTTGAGGCCTCCTCTGGCTTATCCTAGGCAATGTTGTTCAGTATTTAAGTCCCTTCCCTCTCTAATTTCCAAGAAAAAAAATATTAAAAAAATTAAGAAACAGTCTAGGAGGTGGAGACGACCAGCCCAGCTACACCCCATCCGCTAGCTCCCTGCATCCACTATCTTAACTCAGAGGAGCCAAAAGTGAGAGCAGTCACTGGGGCAGAGAGAAAGAGGCAACTTTCAGCCTATGAACTTTTAGAAGTATAAAGAGTGCAGTTCATTCACCCCCCAACTGTAGCTCTCATCCCTGTCAATTGGAGCAGGAACCCTTCTTAGAGGCCTGTAGGCACTGCCAAGCATGAAAATACAGAAAAATCTTGAGTTCCTTCAAGGGAAATTCTAGGCACCTACCTAATCCTGAGATGTAAATGAACAACTTGATAAGCAAGAAGGTAATAATAGTTTTAAACAATAGCCTGGGGGCTGGGCACAGTGGCTCATACCTGTAATCCCAGCACTTTGGGAGGCTCAGGTGTGTGGATCACTTGAGGTCAGGAGTTCGAGACCGGCCTGGCCAAAATGGTGAAATCCTGTCTCTACTAAAAATAGAAAAATTAGCCAGGTGTGGTGGCTCACACCTGTAATCCTAGATGCTTGGGAGGCTGAGGCAGGAGAATCACCTAAACCTGGGTTCAGTGTTGCAGTGAGCTGAGATCTCACCACTGCATACCAGCCTGGGGGAGAGGGTGAGACTGTCTCGAACAAACAAACAAAACAATAGCCAAAGAAGTTAGACTCAGGAGATGTTTTGCTCCTTATAAACACTAAGGATAGGATCTTAACATCTGTCCCTGAGTTGTTTCTCAGAAACCCAGATCCCCCCACCAAATGAATTTGCTGGCACATAGACCTCTGATAAGGAATAACTGGGACTGAACTCTGTCTGCTGTTCTCCCTTTGAAATTTCTTCCTGCGGGGCCTGGAGGAGGTCACACCCACAAGTCAAAGCTGACGTTCTTTTCTGCTAATCCCAAATTTTCAGACAAAACTTCACCTCCTAAACCAAATCAGGAAATCTTCGAATCCACCTATGACCTGTACCCCTACCCACCTCAAGATGTGCTGCTTTTTCAGTTCAAACCAACGCGCGGCCTCTAAATATTGATTTATGGCTTTGCTTGTAACCTCTGTCTCCCTGCCTTTAAAAAACCCTTCCTTGTCAGCCATTGAAGAGGTTGGGTCTTGAGCATGAGCTGCCCTGCAGTTAACGCCTCACTTTCTCAAGCTGCAATCCTGATGTCAGTGTTTGGCTTTGCTGTGCCAGGCAGGCAGACCCCAGTTCAGTTCAGTAACCCCTGCTGCCTTTGGAATGCATGCCCCTTATGTTGGACTGAAATCACTATTGCTATTCATACTTGAGAAAGAAAGACTTCTCTCTCTAAGAGGAAGCAAATGAAGGAAAATCGCTAGACATTTACAAGATTCAGTACTTCAAAAGACAGAACTTTATACGAGAAATCAAAGAAAACATCTCCCTACACAACAGACTAACAACAACCAAATACAAGCAATATTTCTGAAAAATATGTTTTCCACATCTTAACAGAATTTGAGAGAAAACGTTATACCTTTGAAAGGCAATCAAAATGATGAAAGAAAAGATGACTTGAATATGAAAAATGTGGTTCGTGAATTATTTTTGTTTTTGTTTTTTGGCTTTTTTTTTTTGAGATGGAGTCTTACTCTGTCAGCCAGGTTGGAGTGCAATGGCTCGAGCTCGGCTCATTGCAACTTCTGCCTCCCAGGTTCAAGCAATTCTTCTGCCTCAGCCTCCTAAGTAGCAGGTATTACAGGTGCCCACCACCACACCTAGCTATTTTTTTTTTTTTGTATTTTTAGTAGAGATGGGGTTTCACAATCTTGGCCAGGCTAGTCTTGAACTCCTGACCTCGGGATCCACCCACCTCAGCCTCCCAAAGTGCTGGGATTACAGGCATGAGTTTCATGGATTATTAAATGCATGAGCTGATTCAGACAATGATGGTCAAAGGCATCCCAGTCCTTTGTAAAGGGAGAGCTCAGACTGAAGTGATTACTATTGTTAGTGGCGATGGTCTTAGCATCAGGAAAGTGGCTTTAAGGCAGTTCATCCAGGCATTGCCTGTCTCCAGGTGGGATGCAGCAGGAACCCCATGGTCCACCTCTGATTGAGCCTTGCCGAAACAGGTGAAACAGAATCCAGTCGAGTCTTTAAAGCTAACCATTTATAGAAAAGCGAGGTGAAGAGAGAAGGAAGGACCAGTTAATTGACACCACCAGGATGCAAATACTGGGTACAGGACATTTTATTAGACAAGCGACTAGCATAAAACAAAAAGCAAGGAGGGAAAGGGACTGCCCTAGATTAGAAGGGACTTACGAGAAAAGATTAGCAAATGGGAAGTGAAGAACTTGTTTGAAGCCTGATTCAAACAAACCAAGGCAAAATGACATTTTTAGAAACGTTCAGAGAATCTTGATTACACAATTGAATTCTGTATGATACCAAGGAATTTTTTCAATTTTATTAGGTGTGATAGTGTATTCAAGAAAATGTCCATCTAATTTTAGACATGCATACATCAAAGTCCAGGGATAAAATGACATAATGTGGGCCGGGTGTGGTGGCTCATGCCTGTAATACCAGCACTTTGGGAGGCTGAGGTGGGAGGATCACTTGATTCCAAGAGCTTGACATGAGCCTGGGACATAGAGACCCCATCTCTACAAAAATAAAAAGTCAGGTGTGGTGGCATGTGCCTATAGTCCCACCTACTTGGGAGGCCAAGGTGGGAGGATCACTTGAGCCAGGAGGTAGAGGTTGCAGTGAGCTGAGATTGTCACCACTGCACTCCAGCCTGGGTGACAGAGTGAGACCATATCTCAAAACACACACACACACACACACACACATACACACACACACACACAAATGGCATAATGTCTGGAATTGTTTTAAAATATCTCAACAAAAGAGAAAAAAGGAAATACATAAATAAAATGTTGCAAAATCTTGATTATTGCTGAATCTGGCTGCTGGTGATATGGAAGTGTTATAGTTTTCTTCATTTGATCTTGAGGTCTCCCTCTGAAGACAGCTGTAAGCACTAGCCCTGCCCTGAGAGTTGTGAGTGCTGACAATGTGCCTCTGGCGGGATACCTGTGGATGGTCTAATGACTCAGTGTCCGACCTATGACTCATGGAAACTTGTTTATACTGGCAGATGCTTTTGTGGCTCTTGTCTGACCCCTGTCTGGCTTATTCCTTCCAAGATGATCCATTCTCTAAGAAAGCATTGATGGGGAAAGAAGTTAGGTTCAGGTGTGTCAGTCAGGGAAGACACAGGGAATGCCACTCAACAAACCACAGGAAGTAACAGAAGCAGAGCATTACTTACAGATCCCAGAAAAAAAGGCAGCCCTCCTCACAGGGCCAACAGGGAGCTGGTAACATGGCTTACCTAGGTGGGTTTCCTGCGGGAAGTCATAATTGGTGGTGTTAGAGCTAGCTGGCCCTAGCTCTGTGGAGGCATGCTGTGACTGAGGGTGTCACTGTGGCACATCTGTGCAGTCCCTGTGGGGTGCGGGAGTCACTGGGGTGAGTCAAGCAGGCATCTATGTGTCCTGCAGGGAAGTGGTCACCAGGAGGCAGTTGTATAAGGCAGATATCTAGATCAACCACATTGAAAAACTAGGAAGAGGAGCAGAACTGGGCTCCGTGTCAAGGGTGACTAAGCCCTGCTTCTCGTATGATAGAGTCCAACTTCTTTTCAAAAATGGATGCTGAGGCAGCATCAATTTATGGGAATTCACTTCAGGGGGTTTATTCTACCCTTCTATCTTTTAATGTTTTTGAAAATGTTCCTTTTGTTAAAAATTAACATAAGTGACAGTCAAATGGACATCATGTTTATCTGATTCATTACTCACAACAGGCAGCTATTGGAACAGAATTTTCTTTTTCTGAATCTTCCACTCAGTCTAAAAATCATCACACACCAACTTTGCACCTTCAGATCTACAGGCATTGGTGCATGTGGTGGATGCCGGGATGCTCTGTCTATATCCCCTTTTCAGGATGGAGAAACTATTTTTCTGGCAACCCAGAGGGTTACCTACTGATGTCTCAAAGCTGAACCCCTTCTGAGGAATTGTCCTTGGCCAAGGGGAGCTGCCTCCCCCAAGGGGCAGTTCACATCCATCTTCATATCTATATAGAAATAAAGGCCCCTTTGCCTCAATATGGAGCAGCCCCGAAGGGCTCTGACGGCTCCCATAAGATGGCTGAGCCCTTTGTTGCGGTTGCTTTGCTGTTGAACTTGTCCTTCTAATCAAACCTGCTCCCATTACTCCCCCCAGGGGTGTTACTCTTTACAGCAGTGACCAATGAACGTCCTACACACAAATCTCTCTCTCAGCTTCTGTTTCCCAGGAAACCCTAACCTAAGCTGGTGTGGAAAAACCCCAACTACTTATTGTTGAATGAAAAAAGCAGATTGCAAACCAGTATGAATACAATGGAAACATTTTACTCATACTGGTTTGCAATCTGCTTTTTTCATTTTCATACATAAATAACGGGGAAAAAAAACCCCAAAAAACTAAAGAATCCACAAAAGCATACATTTCTATATGGGTATAAATACACAGAAAAAATGGAGATACGTATATCTTTTTACCTTGGGGAAGGGAAATGAGTTGGGAAGATATGAAGGGCAGCTTTCATTGTATTTTAATTGCTTCAACTTTTATCAAACAGATGAATTAATCTGTTATTTATGTTTTTCAAAGTAAGTCAATTTTTTTTTTCTTTTTAAACATGCAATGAAAGCAACATTCAGCAGATGGGATACTACAGACACTTATGTGAGTCGATAAGATGATGTTATGTCTACCAGAACTCAGACAAAAAGGCTAAAGAAAGAAATACATGTGAATACATTTAAAAAGATGAAAAGTAATGACTGGGTGCAGGGGCTCTCTCCTGTAATCCCGAAGCTTTGGAGGCCAAAGCTGGTGGATTGCTTGAGTCCAGAAGTGTGAGACCTGACTGGGCAACATAGCAAAAACTCACCTCCACAGAAAAAAAAAAAAAAAAAAAAAAAAAAAAAAAAAAATTAGCCAGGTGCAGTGGCACATGCCTTTAGTCCCAGCTACGGTGGAGGATTAGGGGGGAGGATAAAATGAGCCCAGGAAGCAGTGGTTGCTGTAAGCCAAGATTATGCCATGGCACTACAGCCTGGGTGACAGAGTGAGAACTGTCTCAAAATAAAGATGAAAAGTAGATCCAGAGAATTATATGTGTGTGTGTTTCATATGAAAGAGAAATTTCAGAAGCAGGGAAGAGCAAAGGAGAAGCAGCAACAATTAAACAAATTATGGAAGAAAAATTGCTTGGTTTGAAAAAGACTGGAATCTTCAGAACAAAAGGGTTTCCAAGTGCCACGCAAAATATCCAGAAGGAAATGCAAACCTGCATGGTGGAATAAACTCAAGAGACATGGAGAAAAATTTTACAGGCATTCAGGGATTTTTTAAAAAATTCTTTAAAATATAGAAACAATTTAGTACGCATCAGACTTCTTGAAAGATACCAAATACTAAAAGTCAACAGAGAAGAACCATGGCATTTGACAGGGAACTACCATGGCCTGGGGCTTCCATAGCCGATAAAGTCATATTTAACATGCACGAGAACATCAGAAAGGTGTCTTGTACATGCTAGGACGAAAAACACCACGTTGGCACACTTATCCGTAGTAGAAATCACTTGCAGAAGTATTGACAGATGGTTGCTCCAAACCAAGAACGTGAGTCTGGAGATTGGATAGGAAGTTAATGGTAATGAACAATAAAACAAAAATTCAAAAGTTGGAATTACTCTAAATAATTGATATAAGTTTGAAGGGAAACTGCAAATGTCAAAAATAGTCCTTTAAAGTTAATGTTCATGACATTAAATTAACCAAATAGCCATTACTATTATTAATATGGATGGAAAGTCCAGTGTCTATTGGTAGAAACCAAAGGGAGATGGTAGGCAGGAAGGGAAGAAGAAAGGAGAAATCATGAGTCTGCTAACTCTCCAATAGTTCGTGGAGGTATTCAAAAGAAATAATTTGTCAGCTAATGGTTATTGTTGGTAGACAAAAATTCAATTTCTAAAAAAAATAGAAAAAATAGGAAAATCTGGTCAATGTAATGAAATGTAAGAAAAGAAAAAAGTGAAGAAAAAATGTTTAAAAGCACAAAATAAGATGACAAAAAACAGGGTGAAAAAGTTATTAAAGTTTATATGAATGTATTAAATAGAAGAATTAGAAACAAGAAACATTTAGCTTTAGTTGAATAAAAATATTAGTTACATGTGGTTTTCCAGAGACTCAACTAAAATTAAGTAAGAAGGTTTGAAATAATGAGGTGACTACAGGCACATTAGGCAAAAAAAGGAATGCAGGGATGGCAATAGTAATATCAAATAAAGTTGAAATAAAGAGAAAGAGTCACTAAATGGGACAGAGGGCTGTTTTATATTTTGAACAATAGCTAGAGTAAAGAGAGACCAGCCATGAATGACGACTGAGTCTATTCACCTAATCACATAGCATCAAAATATTGAAAAACATATTCAAAATAAGAGGAGACATTGACAAAAAATGTATTCAATAGTCAACTTTAGCATACTTGTCCCAGAAGAGTAGAGAGAAATTCACTAAGAACATAAAAATTTATATAATTAATGAGCTTGTATCTCTAGCTAGGTAGCTAGCTATTGTTAATGACATTTATTACAACCATCCACTGTATATTTACAAAAAATCAATATCTTAAACTAAAAAGCAAATCTCAATAATTTCAAAAGAAACATTATATTAACCAGATTTTTCACCAAAATGCAATAAAACTTAATTGCCAATTATTTTTTTTAAAAATCTACTTAGAAATGGAAAAACACACAGTTAAGTAACACTAGAATCAAAGAAGAAATTAAAACCACAATTAAGAATGATTCAGAAAGTGATTATAATGACTGGACTGAATCCACGTTTTAATGGGCTATGGCCAAAACTGTATCAAAGATATTTCAAAAAGAATGAAAACACAGGACCCATGCTTTTTCCAATATTTATTAACCTAAGAAAATGAATAATAAGTGTATACAGTATTCATAAATTAGAAACAGAACAGTTAATAACCAAAATAAGGAGATTTAATTTTGACAAAGTTAACTAATAAAAAAAAGGAGATAGAACACAAATATACAACATTAAGAGTAGCAAAGCATATATTACCGCAGAAAAAGAAAAATATTACATTATTAAGGAGGACACAAATGAAATAAAAATGAATATAAGGCTGGGCATGGTGGCTCCCACCTGTAATCCCAGCACTTTGGGAGGCTGAGGCAGGTGAATCACAAGGTCAAGAGATCGCGACCATCCCAGCCAACATGGTGAAATCCTGTCTCTACCAAAAAATAAAATAAAATTATATATATATATATATATATATATATATATATATATATATATAATGCAGTGGAGTGTGCCTGTAATCCCGGCACTTTGGGAGGCTGAGGCAGGCAGATCACGAGGTCAAAAGATCAAGACCACCCTGGCCAACATGGTGAAATCCTGTCTCTACTAAAAAAAAAAATATATATACACACACACACACACATACACACACACACACACACACAAATTAGCTGGATGTGGTGGCGTGTGCCTGTAGTCCCAGCTACTCAGGAGGCTGAGGCAGGATAATCACTTGAACCCAGGAGGCAGAGGTTGCAGTAAGCCAAGATCACGCCACTGCACTCCAGCCTGGCAGCAGAGCAAGACTCCATCTTAAACACCAACAAAAAAATGAATATAAGTAGGCTACATTCTTGTATTGTAAGAAAAAGGTCCTCAAATAAAAGAAGTGTTTTTTAAACAACAGACGCATCTAATAGCAAACAATCAGAAAGTTCTAAATGAAAGAGGAAGGCAGAGGTCTACCAAGTGAACATAAATACACAAAAAGTTTAGGGTGGCAATATTGTCTGACAAGGTAGAATTTAAGGCAAGAGCAATAAAAAGAAAAAAGAAGCTTATTTTTAGTGGCTAGGAATATGATTCACAGTGAAAATACAGCAGTCATACACCTTTATATGTCAAATAACATACCCCTGTGCTCAAGTTATCTTCCAGCCCTAGCCCAGAAATAAAAACAGAAAGACAAGAAAAGCAAAGACCACAGTGGTGATATACGGTAGAAAAACCCCTGGAAAACCTCTTTTAATGGGCTGGGGCTCTTTAGTATTGCCATGTGAAACACCATCATTCTCACTGGAAACAAATGAAATTAATAAACTAGCAGTTTTTCCAAGCTCCATTTTCCTTACCAGAGAGACCATATAATGTTTGCAAGATTCCTTTGAGAACTCTCTCTGTGTCTGAAAATGATGCTTGCTTGCTGTTTAATGTTTCTATTAGAGAAAAAGAAAAACAAACAAATAAAGATGGTCCCTTTGTATTTCAAATCTAATAGCATTGTGATTTGATGTAATCCTTGGGCACTCTAATTACACTCCAGCAGAAGTAATAAGAGAGGAGGTAACATAACCCACTGCGGGCCAGCCACCCAGTAGAGCCCATCAACCTTGACTTCTGTGACAAGGCAAACTTCTTGTGTTTCCCTTTTATTCAAGGAAACTAGAATGACATGGGAGTGTGAGATTGCACAGGTGCAGAAAAAAATGTTATTTTTCTTCTCTTCTCTAGCAGAGGAATGAAAGCAATTTGGGTAACATCTAAAGGTGGTTTATCTTGTTTTGTGTTGGTTGGGCTATGTCTTTTCAGGCCATCAAGGCTCCATCTCATGACTTTTAAAAGATTCAAAGTCTATCTCAGAGGAATAATCATCTCTACTTTTGGCAATGTTTAAAACCTGATGGAAGGTTTCATGCGGTTTTCATATGAACCAAGAATTCAAACAAAAATACATAAAAATTTAGAGGCTCTGAAACATATACTTAAGTTGCTTTAATAAATAGATGTAGCGCTGTTTACCCTACCAAAAAAATACATTAAAAAAAATTATCCCTGAGATACTTATAAAACTTTGTCAAAATTGACTAAAAAAGACATAAATTCAAGAGTAGAAATTCTATAGGTCTCATCCTCTGATTCATTCATTACATCCTTCCTTCCTTCCTTCCTTCACTTCTTCCTTCAATATTTAACAACAGCCTGTCATTTGCCAAGCAATATGCTAGGTGCTTATGATACAGTCAGAATATATTAAAATTAAAAAAAAATTATAGAAAACAGAAAACAAACCTCATGTTTTTGAGTTTGAGGGGAATTCAAAAACTATTTCTCCCTAAATAACACTGGAATCAAAGATTAAATCAAAAGTGCAATTATAAGCTACTTAGACAATATTAATGATAAGTATACCACATTCTAGTAAAAATTGTGCTTGGGGGAAATTCACAGCATTTAATACTTATGTTATTAAAGAAGCAAGATTTAAAATGAATATAGTGCTTCTGTTTAGTTTCTTTAGCTGAAAAAAAAAAAACCCAAAAAAACTAAAAAGATGATCCTGGAATGTATTAAAAGGATTCTCCAGCCCTCCATGAGTTGTCCACTGGGAGACTCAAATTTTTCCATTGGAATATGTTACAGAATCAAAGGAAGAAAGAGAAGTCAGAGCTAAACATTAGGAACTCATGGACCTTTCCTTCAAGATGCTGAAATTAGGATGACTCAGTTACAACTGCCATCCATTCCTGAATGTCTCCACACCAGATTCACCTTCCCAGGAGAGAATGTCTGATTGAGTTATCTTAGGTGATCTATCCAAGGTGAGGCAGGATCCCATTATGGGGGGCCCAGTGGAATCACAGGTGGTGGAGGAAAGAACAGTTTCCTAAAGAAGAGGATGCTAGACAGAAAAAAATTAGAAATGTCCATGGCACTAATCGTTCAATTCCAGGAGCTAGAAAAGCACGACAAATTAAACCATAGGACAGTAAACACAAAGAATTAACAAATGAACATAGTTAATGTCCAGTAGAAACTCTTCCTATCACAATCAGGAGCAGTTAACTGAAAAAATTCGAAGAAGGCCAGAAATCAAACAAATTAACATAATTTTATTTGAACCAAAAACATAAACATGTAGTCATTCCTCAAATCTTTTGTGGCAGAGTCTTTTTTGTGTGGGGTCCACTGATTGGAATGTGCCATCATCTTTTTCACATAAACTGTTCCTATAATACGTCTTCCATAATTATTATTTTCAATTTCTTTAAAGTGGGAAGAGAAATAACCCCTTGAGAAGCAATATGAAAACTGAATCCTAGAGTTTTGAAGTTTTTACCCAGATTTTTTTCATTTATTCATTTATTTATTTTGAGATGAGGTCTCACTATATTGCCCAGTCTGGTCTCAAGCTTCTGGGCTCAAGTGATCTTCCAGCCTTAGCCTCATGAGTAGCTGGGATTACAGGCATGCACCTGACTGCTTTCCAAATTTTGACAGTTGTCCCTTCCACATCTAACTCAACAGCAATATTTAAGCAATTAAAAAAATGAACATTTTCCAAAATATTTAACCTAGTTTTCTAGGAAACAGCTTTTTTTTACATTCATATTCATTGGTTTCTACAATATGTAAGTAGATGATGTAGCTGCAATAACATTCTCAACTGGCATAAACAGGTTTCAGATAATCCACCACTCAGCCAGGGAGGGAGGGAGGGAGAGGTACCTATGAAAAACTTAAGTCGTGATTGTGAACATTCTAGATACATCAGGTCAGGTGGTACATTTTACAGTGAGTGGAAAGATTTGATAAATGCAGTGAGTCAGTGGATATTGGGTTAAGAGAGCTTCTACTGTATTAATAAAACCACAACTCATTTTCTTAACCTTTCCCATTCCCATACCCTGATTCTAAAGGGGACAAATCTAGAAATTTTACCTCCTATCTCCATTCCCTCAAAAAAAGAGATAAACAAATACATTAGAAATGAGAAACCATTAACTGCAGACATGACATGTGCTTAAAAACATGGCAAAAGAATTTAGATAAAGTGATATGCCAAATATTGAAATACGAATTAAATAGGTTTTCTAGAAAAATACAGATTCCAAGAAAAGGTAGAAAACTTGCACAGAACAATAACCAGTAGAGAAACTGAAAAAAACATACAAAAAGATAATTGAACTACACTTATCCCAAAGTCCAGACAATGTTATAGGAAATTTCTGTCAAATCTTCAAAATACAGATAGTCCAGTTTTATTTAAATCATTTTGAAAAATAGGAAGAATTAAACTTTCTTAATTCTTTATAAGGAATATATAATCTCTACACCAAAACCTGAGAAAAGTAATACCAAAAATAAAAACTTAAGATCGATCTTAGGATTATAGGCATAAATATTATTAATACAATATTAGCAAATGAACCCAGAAGGGTCATAATAGAGTAATACACCATGAGCTGTGAAATGCAAGGATGGTTCAACATTAGAAAATCTCTCTGTAACCCACCGTCAATTAGAGCTTCCCTGTTTCTCAGGAATCTGGACTCCAGTCCTGAGTTATGGAGCAACATAAGCAGCTCTTGTAAATTCCAGGCCTTATTTCTCTGGGCTTCTGCCTCCTCACTGCTTCTCACCAGCCCTCTAGGGTCAGTCACATAACGAACTGTAAGCCTTTTCCTCTTTTCTATTTTCCACAAGAAATTCAGTTTCCTTATTTATTTTTTGAATGTGCTGAAATTTAATTTACATGATTACTTTACTAAAAATATAAATATATCACAAATGAGGAATCTTATTGAGGGTTTTCTGACACTATGGTGATATTCTTCCTCCAACTTCATCATCTTCTATGGCCATTACTCTCCAGAGATGACCCTTCCTTCATCTGGAAAATGTAGTCCTGATCCCAACTCCCGCTTTTCCTCTGATTCCTTCCCACATACTCATCCCCCTTATCATTCTGGAATTTATCTTAAAAGTATATTCTCATCAGGAAACAGTAATGTAATTATCACATTAACAGAATAAAGAAGGGGGTCAAAACATAAAATCACCCTATTAGATACCCAAAGGCATTTGATAAAATTCAGCTTTCATTCTTGAGTTTTAGAATTAAAAAACCTTTTCAAAGATCATGGAGATTTATTTCTTAATACGATAAACAAATACCTAGATCAAATACTTGGCATTGTGCTTAACACTGAAACAGTAGAGAAAAGTAATCAGTTAGGCATGAAACACACGTGCCTACCGTCACTCATGTGCCCACCATCTATCAGGCAATCTTGTTCTGAGAGTGCTAAGAAATGCAGTTGAATAGAAAATTAAATAAGAAGTATATTAGAGGCAAATTTACCATTATTTTCAGAAAATATAATTTCCTCTGTGGAAAACATACGAGAATCGCCTGAAAAAATATTAAAACTCATGAAAGAGTTCAGTAAGATAGTTATAAAAAATAAAAAAGATATATAGCCTCCCAACAAATCAACTACACCATCGTTAACCTGTTAGACAATATAACAGAAAAGCTACATAATAACCACACAAACAGAATTCTGAAGATGAAATTTAATCAGAAATGTGTTAGACCTTTCTGAAGAAACTAATTTCTTTCCTGAGAGGCATAAAAGAAGAAAAATAAATGGCAAGGCTGCCCATGTTATGTTCTTAAAGAGGGAAACTTGTAATGATTGCATAATTGTATTTCTCCAGCAAAGTAATATTTAAGTTAAAAACATATTTATATGTCCTTTTATGCCATGCTTGTAAGAGTAGATACACACACATACATACACACACACCTGAAATTATATTCCTCTAAATCTCAAGTGTGATTACTCTGAATTGTGACAATATTGGCAATGTATCTATTTATTTTAAAAAATTCTTCACTATGTTTTTATTTTAGGGTTTCAGGGCAGGACCTTAGTTCACTAATGAAAAAAAGATACATACATCATGGAGGAAAAAGCTGAGAATTATTGAATTATTCTAGATATCCTTTTTTTCATTAAAAATTAACTCAATGTAGCCTAGAGCTCCAGGTAAAGAGCAGGCATTGACCTTCATTGCTACATTTTTAATCTCTCTTTGGCTATGTATTACATAATTGTCTATCTGTTTGTGATTTCTGAATTCAGTTATATTGCCTAACTTTGCCTCAATCTGCACTGATTACCTGTGAGATAATAAAGGTAATGAAACATACAAACATGGGCTAAGCAATAGGGTAGCCTCTCTGGCAGTATCTTCCCATCTTCAGAGCCTGCCTCACCTTCATCTTGTACCACTTGGTAGCAGCTGGGAATGCCTCAAAAAACTGGGAGTCAAGACTCAATTCAGCTTGTATTGAGGTGTCACATGCTCTTACAGTGAAGGAAATATCACTATAGTACAGAAGTGTATTTGGTGAAGGGGCAAGGCAAGCAGAAGGAGGGGATTCCACTGCCCTTAATTTCCATTCTCACCCACAATAAGACAGGCTTTTGAAGATGCACACAGATACACTCAGCTGAGTGAAGCCTTGCAGCTTGGAAGGAGCACCTGTGCCCTAATTCCCCACAACTCAAAACAGGTGCTCATGACTGTCTTGTGCAAAGTCCTGGCTAGGAGGCACAGATGTTCAGATCACAGTCACTGTGGACCAATCTGCAAAGTGCTTTGAGCATCAGACAGGATTTGAGCATCACTAGCAAATTACAGGCTTGGCTCCATCGCTTTCTCTACTGCCCTCAGCAAGTTACTTGACCCTCACAATGGGTATGCATGTGCCAAACCCTAGAGATAAACTAGGTCTTCATTTAATGTCATCCATGGGTTCTTGGAAACTGTGATTTTAAGTGAAACAACATATAACGAACCCAATTTTAGTAGAGCCTAAGTGATATAAACAGGAGTTAAGTTCTTATGGCATATTTCTGGCCACAAAAATGTCCCCAAACTTCTTGTTAAGGACTCAAAACGCTTCCAGTATTAAACATTAAAATGAATGTGAGTGATATGTACATCTAAGGAAGATTCATAAAAACAAGTAAGATAATTATTTACCCACATATTCCAGTTCAGGGTGTCAGGAGGCTGAAGCCTCTCCTGGCAGCTCAGGGCACCAGACAGGAACCGCCCCAGACAGGGCACCATCCCATTGCAAGGTGCACTCACACACACCCACACTCAATCAGACTGGGGCAACCTAGACACGTCAAAGTAGCTGACATGTACATCTTTAGGATTCGGGAGGAAACCTAAGGACCTGGAGAAAATCCATGCAGGCATAGGGAAAATGTGCAAACTCCACATAGACAGTGGCCCTGGCCAAGAGTCAGATTTTATTCTCATCAATGTTACAACAAAATAACATTGAACAAAACAATTTTATCTGAGGGCCTCTTGTACACTGATGAGCAAAACCAGATTTGATCCTGGAGTTTAGGGTTCAGCAAGATCCCGCTCATGAGAATGGGGCTACCTTGCAGGGCCATTATGAGATGCCAAATGGGGTTAACATCTGCAAAGCATGAATGTGAACGACAGCAGGGGCTTGTCAATTGTTCTTTCTCCCGAACCCCCACCTCCACTTCCCTCACTGCCTCCTTTCCTTGCTCTTTTCATCCACCCTATTGTTCATTAGCTCCTCCAAATGAGCCAAGACAGAAGATGCAAAAAGATAGCAAGTCCAAATTAACAAAGCTTTCTATGGCTAAGAAGACTAAAGTACTGTGACACTGGGTGCTGAACAGCCCACTAAAAACTCAGCTAAGGACTGTCTGCAGAGATACCTGTACATAAACACACCTGCCCATCTGTAGAGTCGCATTCAAAGGTTGACACATGATGTGCTTTTGTCTGGTTAAAAGTTAGCATGTCTGTAGAGCCACAAGCTAAAAAATAATCAAGTCATCTAAATGTTTGGGTGAACTAATGAGAATGGAGCCCTCCAGAGAGCGGTGTTTGTCTTTGTTTTCTCCTGGTGTTTGACTTTGACACCAACTTCTAGTCTCAGATGTCATATTGAGAACAGTACACACTAGGTTGATTTCAAATGCATGATAGGTGAGCTGGCTGATGAAACTTGGCTTATGTCCCTGTATAGATAGTTCTTTTCCTGCTGAGCAATAATAACAATATGTAATGTGGTTTATTGTTATTCAATGTACCCAGCACCTCTCACTCAAATAAACGCAGGTTTCAAGGGCATTCACCTTTATGACAACCCTGAAACATATCATATGCTAGATCCTGAGCTGTCTCAAAAGACCAAGCTGAACAATTTCTCCAGTAAAATGATCATAGGAGAAAAATCATTGAGAAACGAAGAGAGACTTTTCACCTGATGAGCTACAGGCTGCTATGATGAGTTGCATAGCTGATCACACCTTGCAAAATCACAGCCAAACTCATTAGAGCGAGAAGGGGAGTGTGATATAGTTCATGTTTTGCCATTGCAGAGAGGGTCCCAGGGTGTCTCCAGGGCTGCAGGTTGGCCCCTCAGGGAGTCAGCAGTCTCTTGCTGGATGGGCCTACCCTACTGTCCCTCCCCCAGAGATAATGATTTTATAGGTCTGAAGCCTGAACACCTGAGCACGAGAGCTTTTTAAACTCTCTGGGTGATCAAATGTACAGTCAGGGCTGAGAATCAGGGCTCCAGAGCTCACTTTCTAAATGGGGAACACACCTGGGCAGGATCCAGGCCTGGAGATGTGGGATGCGGGAGGACAGGTGTCGGTGACCTGCCAGCTCTCCTCAGGTGGGGAAGGAGGACTGGACTGAGCCATTGTTACTCCCACAGCAGGTGGGTCTACACACAGCTGTCCATGCTCTAGGGAGGATTCTCCACCAGATGGCGGGACCTCCAGCAGAAGCCAGTTGAAAAGAAAGTCCATTTTCTCCTGACTGTAGACCCTCTGTTCTCTGACATGACACAGTGTTATCAACCCCTCAAAAGAGTCTTCCTGACTCTCCTGTCATATATAACCTATGTTCATTGGGCCAAATATTGTTAAACTTTAAGCCGGAAATGATCTCTCTGATGGTTTTACATGTTTTGTTTTGTTTTGTTTTGTTTTCCACAACTCCCCCAATGCCCAAACCAAAGCCTGTGTGAAATTCTGATCTCCATAAAATGCAAAAGCAGAGGCGCTGGGGTGACATTGGCCCGCAGAAGCCAGAGGGCTGTATTTGGGCCTGGACTGCCAGTGAGAGCCCCTGAGGAATCCCCTGAGAAACATAGATTGAAAATAATAGATCTGGTCCCATTGTCTTCCAGGCTCTGGGTAGCTGCCTTGTCCAGGGGGCATCTGCTAGTAAAGAGCCTCACCTGGTCTAAACCCAGGTTCCCAACCTCAAAACCAGTTCTTGCTTAGCCAAACGTCTCAGCTGCACTGGTAAAGATGGGATTCTCTGGAGTCTCCGGGAGACATCCAGAATGGAAGGAAAGGGGCATAGAGTCCTTGTCCTCAGGACCCTCAGAATGCTGACCTATCCCCATTCTGTTCCTGGCCACTTATCTCAGCCAACATTATAAAACAGTGCAGGATTGGCCAGGAAGTTTTAAAGGGGAGGGCAGGGATGGGACCAAGCTCCCCATCTCAGCTGAGCTTGTGCAGCTTCTCTGTGACAGAGGTGGGTGTCTTCATCGGTTGATGCCCACCTCCTTTTCCTGAATCCTCTTTTTCAGTATGGTCACCTTTGTGCCTTCCCTGAGACCCACCATCCTCTCCTGCAAGACTCAATCAGATTGCTTCTTCTTGAGTATTTCTTTTTTTTTTTTTTTTTTTTTTTGAGACAGAGTCTTGCTCTGTCACCAGGCGCCAGGCTGGAGTGCAATGGCGTGATCTCGGCTCACTGCAACCTCTGCCTCCTGAGTTCAAGCAATTCTCTTGCCTCAGCCTCCCGAGTAGCTGGGACTACAGGTGCACACCACCAGACCCAGCTAATTTTTGCATTTTTAGTAGAGACGCGGTTTCACCATGTTGGCCAGGATGGTCTCGATCTCTTGACCTCGTGATCTGCCTGCCTCGGCCTCCCAAAGTGCTGAGATTACAGGCGTGAGCCACTGTGCCCAGCCTTGGGTATTTCTTTGAACTCCCAACTGACCTCCCTGACTACGTTAAAGGGCAATAATATTATTATTCCTAGAACTACTACTACTGCAGCTACTGCTTTGATGACTGTCTTTATCCTGTGCAAAGCACTATGCCAAGGCACCACGTGCTTAGCTTATATGGTTCTCACCACCACCCTGGGTAACTGGGACCATTATTGGCTTCCTTTGCCAAAGAAGGGACAGGTTTAGTGCTGGTATACGTTTCCTATCACTGTTATAACAAATTACCTCTGATATAATGTCTTAAGACACAAATTCATTCATTTATAATTCTGGAAGTCAAAAGTCTGCAATGGAACTCACCAGACTAAAAGCAAGGTATTGACAGGGCTGCATCCCTTTTTGGAGGCTCTATGGGGAGACTCTGTATTATTTCCAGCTTTCTAGAGGCGGCCCACATTGCTTGGCTTGTAACCCCTTCCATCTCCAAACCAGAAATGGTGGGTTGAGTGCTCACATCACATCATTCTAATCCTCTCTTCTGTCTCCATCTCTCACTAATAAGGAAACTTACGATGACTTTGAGCCCACCTAGATAACCTGGGGTACTCTCCCTACCTTAAGGTCAGCCAATTAGCAACCTTAATTTGATCTGCAATCAAAATTTCTCTCTGATATGTATGCAACATATTTATAAGTTCCAAGAATTAGAGCATGGACGTCTTTGATGGGGCAGGGCATTATTTGCCTTGCTATAGAGATATTACATAATTTGGAGCTAATAAATGGAGTCTGTTGAATTTGAATCTTGGTCTCCTTAATTCCAAAGCCTCTTCCAATGCATAGTACTATCAGTAAAATTCTATCAATAAAATCTCTTCCTAAGACCCTCTTCTGTAGCAGGCACGATCTTGGACACTGGTGGTTCATATATGAGTAAGAATTAACCACAGCCCCAGACAGGGTCACAAGCTTGTGGGGGAGAGAGGCTTGCAAATGTCAATAAATAACTATAATGGTAAGTGAGAAAGAAGTATATGCAAACACTGTGGGTGCACAGAGGAGGGAGTGATTAATTCCACAGGACTGGGAGGCAGTGTGGGATGGGGTTGGAGAGGATATTTGAAGTAGATCTGAAGGATAATTAATTCACTAGGCAGGGGAGGAGGTGAAGGATGCTCCATGCATAGAGAATGCTGAGAGAGGCTAAGCCATGGAATTGGCTGGATGTTTGTGGGAAAATGAATTCATTTTGTTGGGCCCAGAGGAATGTCTGAGGTGAAAAGATGGGAACTGAGGTTGGAATGGGTTCCGATACTGAAGGCTCTTGGAGGTTATGCTCGTGTTCACAGTGGAGAAAACTGACCTCCATCAAAGGATTTTAAGAAAGAGAGGACCATGATCAAACCTGTACACTGGACGCCTCATTCTGGTAACATCTCAGAAGATGAGTTTGTCGGCAGGTTGGAAGTGAGGGGGAAGGGGCTGAGGTCAACCTCCAGGTGAGAGATCACAGGGGTCTAAGGAGAGTCATGACCATGGGAATGAAGAGAAAAAGCAGATTGAGACTGTTTTGAGGTGCACTCAGTCGACATTTCTGGGTGTGTCATGGAAAAGGTCATGGGCTAAGGGGCAGCAAAGGCAGTAGAGTCAGGAATTCCCCACTGGCTCTCTAAGTCAGGGCTATATGGTAGCTCCCTAAACTGAGGTAGAATTTCATCCAAGCTGACCCCATCATTCATTGCCAAGGATACTCGTAAACTCAGCACCACAGACTTCTAGAGAGAAGAGCTTCTCTCTGGAGCTTGAATCTATTTACAAAATCATGGCAGAAGAAATTGCTTACAGTGACTGATGTGATTGCAAATGCTGAAGTTAAGACTTTGTGTGTGTGTGTGTCTGTGTCTGTGTCTGTATGTGTCTTGGGGGAGGTGTCCCTTCTCTAAAACAGATTCTCACACATCCCTGCCTACAGAACGGGGCTCCCCTTTGCCCTACCACACAGGACTACTGTGAGCAGAGATTCATCCTCCTGCCTCCTTCCCAAGCCACATCATTCCCTTCATCACTCCCTCCCTCCTTGACATCTCGCCAGCTCTCCAGGGGAAAGCTAGAACTACTATTCTAATGGCCAGTTTGGTCTTAGCAGGATCTGTTAGAAAGAACTGTCTTGGGTGCCTATGTGTTTGTGTGTATAGTTGGGTGTATGTGCTTGTGTGTTTCCACATGAGTCTGTGCATGTGAATCTAGATGTATGTTTGTGTTATACTTGCCAGATTTGGCAGATACAAATATACCATTTAATTTGAATTTCAGGTAAATTATTTCAGCAAATCATTTAGTGTAAGTATGTCTGTGTATATTTGTACATGCATATTTAGGGGCTTATTTATACTACAAAAATTACTCATTTTTTATCTGAAATTCACATGTATAACCCATGTGATTATGTGTGTGTGTTTTATGTAAAATCCTGTATGATTTGTTTTTGCTCACGTGCTTGGGTGTTTGTTTGTATATAGGTATATGATTTTCTGTGTCTGTGTGCTTATGTGGATCTGGGTTATAGGAATCCTAATAAGAGATTTGCCCAAGTCATCTAGGCCTGGGGAAAAATGTCATTCTCAGCTTACCAGAAAAAAAGTGTCAGATTTTTTCTCTATTAATTAATTTTGACTTTGAACAGGTCACTGCAAAGTGAGAAGGCTGAACTAGACTCATTCATTTAGATATTTATTGATTATTCTAGGAGCAGAAGATGCAAAGGGAAGTAATTCACAGAGGACTCACAGTCTAAAGAAAAGACATCAATACTGCTGAGAGGTTACGACGTAGTAAATGCCACCATAAACATGTATGCCGAGATCCCCACAACTGTGGCGATACCTTCCATTTCTTTGTGTCTGTGAAGCCAGCCTTGCAGTGAAGGCAGGCAGATATTTCACTGTGATGCTTTTATCACTTCGAATATTTAAATTATGATTATTGGTAGAAGCATGTATGCAGCTCTGATAAATACAGACGATTGCCCTGGCGTCAGCTGCAGGAAGCATTGCTCCATCCGTCAAATGTGTTTGTTTTTAATAGTAGCAGTGCTCATGGAAGCCAGGAAATGTCACTGGCTTCAGATGTCACTTAAACATCAGAAGCATTTCTCATCACCCCTCCTGTCACCGTGAGCAGCGTACTTTGCAGCTTTAGAGGGCTGCCTGCTTCCCCACCAAGGGGTATCTCAGCTCCCTTCAGAGTCCATGGCTGATGTTTATGCTTCTCCCTAACTTTGACACTGGTTTTGCTCAGCCAATATTTTCAGGCTCTGTCTTTCAAAATAAAATTAGCTGGCTAAGTGAGATATTGGCCATTCTGGCTTGAAATCTGTCTCAAGCAAGCTTTCATACCTCTACAGAAAGCTGCCTTAGTATCATAATTGATAAATTATGTAGGAGTTTTTGAATCCAATGATACATGGTTAGAATACAGGCCAAGTTGTTATCACAAAGCTACCTCAGGGGCTGTGACAAGATAAGTTTGTTTTCCATTTACCTGGTAGTCTGAGCTCGAGCTGTCCTGGCTGACATGGCAATCCCAGAGGGACAAGGAGTTCCATTCCTTCTGGCTTGATGCTTGGCTACCCTGCTCTCATCAGTACAGCTCATACCAGCCAACAGAAAGAGGGAGTGGGGGGCAGCACAGATTCATTTCCTTTCAAAGGCAAGCCTGGACATTGCATGCCTCACCTCTGACTACAAACACAGGTGAGGATGTGGCTGCACCAAGCCTCAAAAGAGGCCAGAATGTGGTCTTCCTCTGAACCACCATGGGGCCTCTATTGCTGTGGAGGAACAAAGAGTGGGATGGGGGCAACTGGCAATCTCTGCTCAAAGAGCATCAGAATCAAAATATTCAAGAGCTCTCGGGACAAATAGCTCTTAGAATACACTTGTCTGGAGGTGCAAGAACAACCTGAACTGAGTGCTCACTGTGTTACAGACACTATGAGAACAGTCAGTGTCTTATTTTATTTGATCCTGACAGGCAAAGTGCCTGAAGGGTGAGGTGACTTGCCCAATGAGCACATAGGTACCACAGGAGGCACTTGGACCCAGGACCTTTCCCACACACCACCCTTCCTCCTCTGATGTGTTGGTGACAGAATGACTCTCTTAGATGTGTGCTGGGTTTTCAGGTGCGGACTCAGCATCACTACCAGCCCTGACTAGGTCTCCTCTGCACCTCAGAAGCAAAGCAGGAACTACATTTCCCAGAATGCCATTTCTAGGAGGACCCAGGTGCCAGCCCCAGTGAGGCACCTAGCAGAGGCCTTTATCCTGCATTGGTAGGTTTATCCAGCCCCCTGCACAGATGGGGCTTCACAGCAGCTTTCCACAGGCTCTCAAGAACCCCTTACTTTAGGGTTTCTCGCTGAGATCTTGGTAAGCAGCTTCTCAGCCCTTTGCACCGTGGGCTCTTCCTATGGTTACATAACCTTCTGATTATGATGTTAAACTCCCCCTACCTGAACCACTCAGACTGGACCTCACAGACACAGAAGGTAAGATCATGAGATAGCGTGGAAGTCTTTCCGACCGGCAAAAAGAACACTCAAAATGGAACTGGGTGAACTGACGTCCTCACTCACCAAGCTGGCCCTTGACCATATCACTTAAGCAGTATGAGCATCAACACTTTTCATTCATCAGATGAGAATAACAGTATCTACAAAATTATGGGACTGAGCACAGTGGTTCACTCCTGTAAATCCCAGCATTTTGGGACATCAAGGCAGGTGGATCACTCGAGCCCAGGAGCTTGAAATCGGCCTGAGCAACATGGTGAAATCCTATCTCTACAAAAAAGAGTACAAAAAATTAGCCAGGCATGGAGGCATGCCCTTGTAGTCCCAACTACTCGGGAGGCTGAGGTGGGAAGATCGCCTGAGCCCGGGAGGTCAAGACTGCACTGAGTTGTGATCAAGCCACTGCACTCCAGCCCTGAGAACAGAATGAGACCCTGTCTCAAAAAAATAAAAAAATTAAAAAAAAATCATTGTGAAGGTCACATGAGATACTATATTTAACAACAATTAGGACAACAGGAAAGTAGGATGCTGTTATTATTGTTGCTAATAAGAGCCAAGCATTTTATAGGCATTATTGCATTTAATCCTAAAACAACTCTGGTTATGCCATTTCTATTTTACAGATAGGAAAACAGAAACAGAGAACTGAATTAACTTGCAAATGATCACACAGCTAGTTCTTGGCAGATCCAGAAACTGAACCCATTCTCTGTAGTTTCAGAGCTCACACTCTCAACCACCATGTGTGTGTTCCCTGTTGCTACTGACACATTTCAACTAGCTTATTTATTTTCACCTTCCTCCTCAGCAGCTTACCAGAACTGCCAAGTATAAAGACTAGCAAGGAGAAGAAATTATGAGCAGAAAGATATATGAAATAACCTCCTAATAATTTCAAGCACCTGATATAAAATTGGTCTATCTGGCAGGGTATCTAGTCCTTGAGTAATTTCAAGAAAAAGCTCAAGGACAACTTACTCTCAACTTGGGGCACCTATGGCCCTCAGGAGACGTTTGGAAATGTCTGCAAACATTGTCATAACTGGCGGGGCGAGCATAGGGGGCCAAGGTGCTACTAACATCTAGTAGGTAAAGGTTTGCATGGCCCCAAATAGCCTACAATGCACAGGACAATGCTCCCTTCCCAACAAAGAATTATCTGGCCTAAAATTTCAATAGCATCACTGTTGAGAAAGCCTGACTTAGAAGGTGTTACCGGATTTCCTGGGACATTCTCTAAGGCTGTGTTGTCCATTGTGACAGTCACTTGCCACCTGTGACTATTTCATTTTAAGTGAATTAAAATTAAATAAAATTAGAAATGTAATTCCTCAGGTGCACTAGCCACATTTTAAGTGCCCAATGGCCAGCTATGGCTGATGGCTACCATATTGGACAGCAGAACGTCACAGAACATTTCCATCATCTCAGAAAGGTCTTTTGGCAATGCTACTGCAAGATCTTCTCCTGCTCTGAAACTATATTAACTATCTCAAGCTGTGTGTAATTCCTTGCATGTTATTAAAAACCAAATATTCAGCTGTGATAAAATATGGCATATTTATTACACCATAAAAATGGTCTTCTAAATTAGAATGCTTTGAATATAGTTGATGACATCTCCTTGTTAAGACACTGCTTTATTTGTTGATAGATCATTAAAACTGGGAGGAGGATGGGAACTTAACCTAGAGCTGGCAAAGGCACTATCAATTGATGTTCAAGAAAAGGACTTGAGGGAAGCAGTTCTAAAATTGTAATCTAAACCAAAAGTTGTAGAATTTTTTAGTTTAAAATAGGATTTGCCTAATCTATTTTGGTTTTGAGTTGTATAATTCTTCTTAGGGGCCACAGAAATCTTGGAGAATCTAGTGAAACATGCTGATCCACATCAACATACAGCTATACACACAGAGACCTTTTTTTTTTTTTTTAAGACGGAGTTTCACTCTGTCACCCAGGCTAAAGTGAAGTGGCACAATCTTGCCTCACTGCAAACTCTGCCCACCAGGTTTAAGCGATTCTCCTGTCTCAGCCTCCTGAGTACCTGGGATTATAGGCGCCTGCCACCACACCTGGCTAATTTTTGTATTTTTAGTAGAGACATGGTTTCACCATGTTGGCCATGCTGGTCTTGAACTCCTGACCTCAGGTGATCCACCTGCCTCAGCCTCCCAAAGTACTGGGATTACAGGTGTGAGCCACAGTGCTTGGCCTACACAGACCATTTTCTACATAAGTTCATGTGATTTGTGGCTTCCTAAAGCCCCCTCTGCATTCCAGTTGATCCCTACCCACTACTCTCACTTCTCAGAAGAGGTAATTGAGTGACTGAATGAATCAAGAGAAATGAGGAGTTAAGTGACTTGTCCACAGTTTACACAGTACCGGGACCTCAAGCAGAGACAGATAATCCAATTCTCAAGCCTTATCCATTCATTAAGAAATATAGGTTATACATGGACACAGGGAGGGCCTGAGCATCACACACTGGGGTTTGTCGGGGGAAATAGGGGAGGGACAGCGGGGGGTGGGGAGTTGGGGAGAGATAGCATGGGGAGAAATGCCAGATATAGGTGATGGGGAGGAAGGCAGCAAATCACACTGCCATGTGTGTACCTATGTGACAATCTTGCATGTTCTTCACA